>KK100067.1:2880-18199 GCA_000611695.1 Rhizomucor miehei CAU432
CACGAATGGATCGCCCTCAGATATTTTGCTGGATATTTACAAAGCTGCCAGCAGAGTTGTATTCTATGTCAGCGCTAGCAACTGGCCAATTATGTTCACCAAGATTAAGGCAAAAATTCTATACCTTTCTACGACTATGGACGAGAACCCGGAAACAGCGGATATGCGCCTGTTGGAATGTTCTGCACTCAATGCCAAACGACTTAGTATGATCTTGACAGGTAATGCATTTGTCTATTGTTGCCTAATGAGCTCTGTGTTGAAACCTTCTGGAATCATTTAGAGCTATGCTCCAGTTTTATGCACTTGAAAAAATCTGCTCAGCTATTTGTTGCCGTGGTTTTGCGTCGTGCAATTTGGAATTGGATCGAAACATATCCATCAGAATTCCTGAGACTGTGTCACAGTCAAAAGCGACTAGAAGGCGGTCCAGAGATCTTGTTCGACATTTGTAACTCGCTTGCAGATACGACTCGAAAGAAGGCTGTACTGTGGCCATTGCAGACAATGCTCTTGATTCTATGCCCTGACGTTCTCCTGGCATCAGCGTTATCAGAAAGTAGAGGTGTTCAAAACAAAAAGGTAACGTATAGATCGTCCGTGTTGATGGATGATACGTACCTAATACCATTTTAAACCATGCAGACTATTTTTTTGGGATCCTTGAAGAAATCCTTGCGCGGAACGCGTATGGCTGAACTTGCTGCCATTTGCTACGTGGATATCTGCAAAGCAGCAACATATGTATCAAAATCAGATGTATCTGCCTTGCGCCACATTGTGCCTGATATCGAAAACGAGCTCAAAGAGAAGATGTTTGATGTGCAACGGCCCCTTATTACGGACAGCCTTATGACGAACTTGGGAATCATCATTGATCACCGCATCTTACTCGCCGACTGTTTGGTGGCCATGTTTCGACTAAATCCTCGGAGCACCTTGCACAGCCTATTTCCAACGTGTCTTGACGATCGTGCACCGACCTTATTTAAACTGAGCTTAATCAAGGCATGTTTGGCGCTGGCCGCCGAGGAGAATAGGTTACCCTGGAACCCGTCTGTGACCAACCTGTACGATACCATGTGCGGCCCCTTGCGAAGACTCTTTCTGGATTTCACAAGCCGTGACCCAGCAAAGTCAGATACTAGCAGTCAGGGCGCCTCAAATACCAGCCGCAAAGCTATCATCAACTCTGCATCTGAAAAAAGAATCAAGAGAGATACTGCACGCCTGGTTTACACGGAACGATGTGAACTTATTTTGGATATGCTACGATTGTATTTCACAGATCCCAAACTTGCTATCTTGGTAAGTGAACATTCAGCTGTCATCTTGTCGAAATGAAATTGGCTAAATGTTTGTGACAATTATACAGGGCGACAATGAAGATCGATTTGAACAAAATGCAGCTCTTTTGGTGGCCATCACAAACTGCCTTCGCGACGCTAGGCCAGTTGTCCGAGACGCAGCCGCAGACTGCTTAATCAAATTACATGCGCCTGATAACATTGTAAACTGGGGTCCATCAAATCTAATTATGGAATCGTTTTGGAAGATTTCGTCGCAGGTTGTGTTTACATTGGCGAAACAGCTCCTGGATACTCGGGAACGCGATGATGGACTTAAAAAGCTCTTGGATCTATTGGCACGACTCTTGACGCTTCGAAACGACTTTCTTCGTTTGCACCAAGATATCGCTATACACGGTGCTGATGTTCGCGAACGGTTGCAAGCTTCCATTGGTCTCGAAGTCGCTCTCTTAGTGCTCTTGTGTTCAGCAGATCCCGAAATTTGCTCTGGTGCTATTGCTTGTTTCGGTCACATTTGCTTGGAAGCACGTATCACGGACAGCGCAGACGATCCTCAACAACAGGCTCTTACGATTGTGGATAATTTACCAGTATACATTGAGCTTACGAACAACACCGGCATCGTCGCAGGCCGAAAGTCTCAGCAGAAGCGTATCCGCAGATTGCTGCGTATGATGACCAACTATGCGCCGGGCAACATGGCTGCCTGGGAAGAAGCCTGGAAACGCTGGAAATATATGACGCCTTCAATGACGCGATCCTACGAAGAGCCAAGAGAAGACGTGTCGGATGTATCTAAAAAGAGCGCGCCGTGGCACGACAAGCTTAGAAACAATCCAATGCGACAGACTGCCACGCAGACTAGTTCCTCGACAACGTTGACTAGCACTACTCGCATGGATGGTATCGACGACGATCGTTCTTCAGAGTGGCAGAATTATGCAGGCTTTTTGGCATCTCTGGGTGGTGTCTGTCTCATGGCCGATACAACACCCTCGCCGTCTTCGCCAACCTCACCGACGCCAAAGATTAGAGAACAACAGTCATATCGACGCATTTCTGCCCCAACTGAATCAGCCGCCATGGTCGACCGCTTTGTCATGGAAATGGTCGAACTGTTGATTTGCGATAATGTTATTGTCCGAGAATGGGTCAGAGAAATCCTCGGAACCGACTTGTCTCCAACGCTTTATCCTATCATGTTTCGACATCTTGAAAGCACTCTTGCCAAGTGCTTTGGCGCAGACAACGACCCTATCTGTAGCCCTCGATACACGCTTTTCGTCGAACAGGCCATTTCAGTACTGAAACTGGTGTTGGACCGTATGGACGATACAGTCGATAATCTTTTCACTGTCGACTTTAGTGGATTGATCAGCCAATACGCACAGTACTTGAACAAGCTCGGCAGCAATCAACAGTCGATGAAGATCAAGATTAAAATGTGTCAGCTGTGCGAGGTGTTGATGGATCGTAAAGATAGAATCACGCTTCGACAAGAGTTCCGTCTGCGCAACAAGCTTTTAGAAATTATAGTTGAATGGACAAGCGACTTTTCTCTCAAGAATGAAACTTCCCAATACAAGCTCACGGAGTCGCTGCAAACAGAAAAGTTACAAAGAGATTTGGATTTGGCATGCTTAAGGACAATCGAAGTACTTTTGCATCAGCTGCCTTTGCAACCATCAGAACCGGTGCATGAAACGGATTCCGCCCAAGTGAAGAGCAGGATTTTCTACAAGTACTTTACGTTCTTCTTAAAGCTCCTCAGCCGGTGTAGGGTATCAGAGGTGAGAAGAAGAAAAGGAGATAGAGCCGTGAATTCAAAATGCTAAATACGTCTTGTAGCAAGAGTCATTTCCTTCTGCGCTTACAAATGTTCAGCAACTTTTGATGGCGAACAAGGTATGTTTTTTAATATATTATAAAAGATTTTAGTATACAGCTATTGAGCTGATCTGGATTCTTCATTGTAGAATAAGGAGACTGCGACAACGCTGGCTCCTTTAAAGAACCATGCCATTCTTGCCATGTCCAATCTCTTGAGCGCAAACGTCGACGCTGGTCTCAAATACTCCTTGTCTATGGGTTACCATGAAGATACACGAACAAGAACTGCATTCATGCAGGTTTTGACAAATATCCTCAACCAAGGCACAGAATTCGAAACATTGGCTGAGACCGTCATGACCGACCGCTACGAAAAGCTTGTAGATGTAAGAGCTTACGTCTTTCCTAGAACAGTGGATGCTAACAAGGATTACTGATGGATATTTCGCTGTAGATGCTTGTGGAATTTGACCTGAACATCGCCTTGTCCCTGTGCGACGTGTGCCCATCTTCCGACATTGACGAGGTCGCTAATGTTTTATTGGCTTGCTTTGCTTCGCGTAACAAGACTCTGGTTCTTTTGGAAGCAGTCATTGAAAAGGAAGTAAACAATACAAGTAAGTAGGGGATGAGAAGTTGGGAAATGATTGTCGCTAATTAGCCTCAAAAACAAAAATAGGTAGCGAAACTGATCTCTTTAGAAAGACAAGCATTGCCACGCGTCTCTTGTCTGTCTTTGCAAAGAACTACGGCGCAGACTATGTGCGCTCGGTGCTTCAGCCAGTTTTCCAAAAATTGGCAGAGAAACCTCCCGAGGAGAAGACGTTCGAACTCGATCCAAACAAGGTTGGACCTGGTGAGGATGTAGCAAGGAACAAGCAAAACGTTGTGAATGCAACAGAGTTGTTCCTGAATGCCATTTGTGCTTCGGCTAGCGAGGCTCCGAGGTATGATGACATTGTGTGTTTCCAAAAAGGTCATGGTTCTGTTAACTCACTGTGGAAATCTTTAAAATAGAATCTTCCGCGAAGTTTGTCATTGTATCCTAAACTCGGTCCTGAAGCGTTTCCCTGAAGCTATGCACACAGCCTTGGGCGCCTTCGTGTTTTTGCGATTCTTTTGTCCGGCCATTGTGTCACCCGAATCCGAGGGTTTGGTCAAGAACAGTGCTTCTGTGTCCCGAGAGATGCGCCGTGGCCACCTTATTGTCACAAAGGTCATCCAGAACCTTGCAAACAATGTCCTTTTCGGTGCCAAGGAAACTTACATGATTGTTCTCAATGACTTTTTGACGAGCAATATTTATAAAGTAACAAGTTTCCTGCGAGAGATTTCCAAGGTTCCTGCTCTTGCGCCCGAGGACGACCATGAAGAGATGCGCCACATGGATGACAAGGATTATGCTATGCTGCATCGTGTGCTTGCCGACAATATGGAACGTATTTCGCGCGACTTGGCAACCCGACGTCTGCGACAGTTTGATGATCAAAATACAATGACGGCTTGGAAACGCAAGTTTGACAAGTTTGCCAACTTGCTTGCTCAGCTTGGTCGACCGCCAGAAATGCCCAAGCAAGAGATCAGTGGTATGCGCAGCTACAAATTTGCTGCTGCCAACCAGCTGTACGCCGAATTTATGCGACGCAATAGCCACCGCAGTGTGGAAAGCATTGTCTCCAAAAACATCTTTTACGAGGGGGGAGTTTCCAAAGCTGGACGACCTGTCTTTTATTTTGTGGCACGCAATGTGGTTGCAGACAGCATCGACTTTGAATTATTGATTTACTTTATATTACAGGTAAGAAAACAAAAAGGAAAAGACTTGTGCAATGTAGAGGAAAGAATAATAATTGCTGAATGATATCTTATTTAGACAATGGAACGTGTGGCAAACAAATCGTGTGAAGTCGTGCTCGACTTGACCCAGTTTGGGCCATCTAATGAGATACCCAATCAGTGGATCAGTCAATTGTTACAATTGTTACCTTTTGACGTGTATGATAATGTTGCCATGATCCACATTTATAATCCAAACTCGTTCCTCCGCAAGTATATCAAAAAGTTGCCGCGCCCTGTCACGCACAAGATTACAAAGAGGATATCGTTTGCAGTCACCTTGGTCGAGCTTCAAGAGCATATTAATGCCTCTGAAATCCGTCTGCCAAAATCAACCAGTAAGTTGATTTATATATTTTGATCGTTCCTGGACCAGCGGTTGCTAAGGAAATTGTTTCTTTTTGCGTATCACATAGCCGGCTTGGAAACTGAGCACAGTGCCGTATTCTTCCCTGTGAATAGGTTGTCGCAACTGAAATCACAGGTCCCTGTGACCGTCAAGGTCGGTGCTGAATATGTGCAGATCATGACGGTGCGCAAACAAGAATTGTTGTACAACATCAATGCTGTCACCAACGATGTCTTCCATGTCTCTGAAATTGAAGATATTACGCTCGGTCAAAATGGACGAGAGACAGAAAACTCGCAAGAGTTTAGCTTCAAGTACAACAAGGGCAAGTCGCAAATCACTCTGTCATCTCCCAAGCGTGACACGATGGTGAGTGCTATTCGACACAGCAAGCGTCGCTATGAAACGTCCAAGCCGGTCAACTTGTCGGAGCGAACCATTCGTCCAAAGGATGTGCCAGGTCGACTGCTCAACATGGCTCTATTGAACATTGGTTCCAATGATCCCAACCTTCGTCTCGCTGCTTACAACCTGTTGTATGCTCTGAGCATGACTTTCCACTTTGATGTAGGAAGGCAACTTTTGGATGCCAAAGGTATGTATATATTGCGTATTGTCCTACATGGGATGAGTATTTTCTAACATCTATTCATGAATAGACCTTTGTTTGCCTGCCAACAGCACCGCATTTATTGTCAATATCAGTGAAAAGCTGGCTGCCACAGAGCCTGGGTTCACGCTCGAGTTTTTGAACGAATGCTTTGTCGGTTTTAACAAGTCCAGCGAACCCTTGCGATATCTCTGCCTAGACTACATGGCACCATGGTTACCGAACCTTGCCTTATTCTGCAAAGGATCAGCGGAGGATGTGGCAAAAACCAAGGAAGTGTTGCGACTCTTGATTGATCTCACAGTGGCTCGAACGGATATGTACAAACTCGTTCAAGCCAAGATTTGGAAAACCATCGGCAAGGTCGACGATATACTTAGCCTGGTCTTGGAGTCATTTATTCTCTTTGCTAACCAGCACGGCGTTGGATCTCCTCAAGCAGAAGCTATGGCTGATACCTTTGTCACATTATCCAACGTTGCAGTCCGCGGCAAAGTGATCTCTCGACTTCGCAAAGTACTCCAAAAGACATCCTTCAAGCCGACTCGAGTGTTGACGGACCATCCAACATGGACTGAGATTGCTGTACTGCTACGGTTCATTCTTATGTTGTCTTTCAACAACCGAGGACCGGTCAAGAGCTATGTTCCTGAAATATTCCACATTGTATCACTAGTTGCTGGTGTCGGTCCAACTATTGTTCGAGCTTCTGTTCACGGCCTTGTTATCAACACGATCCAGTCCCTGTGTACATCTATGCCTCTCAGTGACGGTAACGTCAAACGACTTCAACTCCTCCTGACTGAACTGTCAGACTCCAAGTGCCGATTGCTCTTTGGACTTCCCAAGCCGAACGTTACTGCATTTACCATCACTTCAGAAACTTTGTCCGACGCCGCAGAACCGTTCCAATTGGCATCTTTGGAAACCATTGTCAATCATTTATTAGAAGTATTACACTGCGGTGCCCCATCGACAGACGTTGCAAATGTTTGGCGCGCTCGATGGATGAGTTTGGTCGCTAGCACGGCATTCCAATTCAATCCAGCAATTCAACCTCGAGCGTTTGTTGTGCTTGGATGTCTCGGACAAGAAGAAATTGATGATGATTTGCTGTATCAAATCCTGGTCGCATTGCGGGGTGCACTAGCCATCTTCAACGAAGCCGATCCCAACCTCGTACTTAGTATCATGATGTGTCTCAAAAACATTGTCGAAAGCCTCCCTGGTGACTCGAGATATCTCTTGCAATTGTTCTGGGTCGCTGTCGCTCTTGTGCAAGTTAATCATGGACCCATTTTTGTGATGGCACTCGAATTTCTGCAAGCTGTGCTCCGTGCTCTGGATGCCGACGAGTTCTTTGTGGGTGACAATGTTGTGGATGTCCTGCTGGCGGCACGAGAACCCATGGCGGATGTTGCCAGGCAGCTCGATAGACTCTGCGGCGTGGATTTCGAGACGCACTTTTCGTTTGCAGTTGCGGGTATCTTGATGAAGGGATTTCGTCACAGCAATGCCAAGGATGCCATCTACCAAGGTCTCTCAACATTTTTGGACGTCGAGTGCAAGCAGAGCCACAGTGATGATATCATTGAAGCACGTACGCTTGGATACGTGGTCAGCTTATTGCCGATTGCTGCCAAGAACGAAGCTCTCAAGGAGCTGTTACGACTTGCTGGTCTCGGAGACGTTGACGTTGACAATTCTCAAGCGGCAAAGATATACTATGGTGTCTTTGACAAGCTCGATATACCCGACAACACTACAGCGCTGCTACTGATATCGCTTCTTGCCACACAGCTCAACTCTGCCGACAATGAGTCTGAGCGACTTTTCATCTATGGATTGTTAGCAGAGGCAGCCATGGCAATGCCCGAGGTATTCGCCCTGGTATACGACACATTGTTACCCAAGATGAACCAGATCGTGGTCAGCAGCCAGACGCAACCTATTATCGAGTCTGTAAAGTCAATACTTGTCACTGCATGCTCAGATCCAGTGTTTGGTGAAGCTAAGAACAAGCGCAACCAAAAGGCATTGCTGGAAGAGCTGGGATTTTCCGCACTTGGCGACCCAACGTTTGGATCAGCAACAACCAATGTCTTGCAAAATGCTAAACTGGCCAGCGAAGTTGTAGAGAGGATTATTGCATAAGCTCGTCTGTAAAATCAAAATCATTATTATCACGCTTTAAATCCTATCCACACCCACGCCACCCCCCTTTTTTGCTTATTATAATATTTTTCTAAAACCTGCCATCCCACAGACACATACTCACGCACTTAACCACAAAGTAATTTAGACAACGAGGGTTGATATATTTATCCTTTATTTTTCTGTATACATAAAGGTTTTTGGTCATTCTTGTTTTTCATTATTATTTATGAGATATCTTCTATTACAGTTACGAGATCAAGAAGTTATTTACATTTGTGATATCTTTTACTAACTGCTAAAAGTTGCTGACTTTAATGGGTTAGCATTCTGCTATGAATGTGCCTGAAATGTACAACAAGGTAAGGGAATTTGGGGAAAACGCAAAAGGTGGGAATTAAAATGCGCCATTTGCCTTTCATATTGAAATTCACCAGTTCACGCATGACCTGTCCTCCGTTTGCAGTATCTCGGTAGTATCGCCATCTGCGGTTTGAGCTTTGTGGATTTTTGCCTCTAATGTACACACTTGCATTCGTCTCGCTTGGTTCGATTGCCTCTGGCAGGAACTTTTCCCTCATTTACGAAAAATGCCCAAGGTAGATAGTTTGCAAGCTCGGGATGGAAAGTATCCGCTCCGAACTCTCTGCGGTAATTCGAAAATCTACAACCATGTAGGCCAACCGTTTGCTCTTGAATTTGTTTGCAAACTCTTGACAGTATTCTTGATTACACCGGCTGGTGGAAAAGATTTGGAGCAGCCGCAGATTGGTCAAGGCAGAGACAGCGTCCAAAACCTCGCCGGCATCGATTTTCACTTGCTCTTCGGAGGCTGCTCTGTCGACTATGACTGACAGATGTTCCAAAGTATCGCTGCTGCTGTTGCTGGTAGATGCGAACATCCTAAGGTCAGTCATGTTGAAATTTTTGCATTTCTCCAAATAGAGTCGTTTCAAGCTTCTTAATGTGGCGAGAACACCGAATATCTTGCTGCTGCAATCCTGAAAATCAAAATATCCGAAATGGACGCTCTCCAGCGATGGACACTTCCCCAACAAGATGGATGGTGATGCTCGACAGTGAACTCCTGTTCCATATGATTCATGCTGGTATCCATAAAACTGGAGATCGAATGACACACGAAGCGACAGTAGGTTTGGGAAAGTATCGATCGAATCAACGATATTCCAAAGGTGCTGTTGTTCCTCTTCAAACTTGAGATCAAGGTTCAGATACTGCAATCGTTCTTGCATATGTAGCAGAGTTGGTGACAACTGCTCGACTTGAACAAAAGTATCGTGTAACATTCCATCATGCGATAATTCGACACCGTATGCATATACCGACGGAAAGCTGTCTCGTAATTCAGGTCTTATCCGCAATCGATGCAGAGAGGAGCAGAGTTCAGGAAGCTGCAACAGGACCGGCAGTGGATCTCTAGAGCATTCAATCCAGGGCTCGGTTTGAGTATTTGTAACTAAATTTCACAGCTGTTCGCAGTGGTTCCTGTCCTTGGGATAGACGCTGTCCAAGTCAAGTGCTTCAACGAGAAGGCGTCCGGAAGTTTCAAGTTGTCCGACTTAGTACGTGGAGAGCTCTCACGACTTTGCTTCAGAGTCACCCTCCGTTGGAAGCCAATAATCACGGGTAACCATTTTCAGAATCTCCAAGCCTTTGCAAGCACTTAGTATGCGACTGATATCTTGAGCGGATGTTAGCCAGAGGCACCTGTCGAAATCCAGAGAAGTCAGGGTTTGGCAGTTCTGCTCGATTGAAGGGAAATAGAACATTAGACGATGTTGATACGCGACTTCAATATCTAATTTAAACAAATTATTCTTGTTCTAAACCTTGATACACATAAATACTTTGAAAAAAAATTGCTTACGAATTCGTTGGAAACCAGTGATATTTTCGTTGCATAAGCATTGTACAATACTTGGAATGCTGACTTTTCTACCACCCCCTGGAGGTCTGGCACCTATCGATTCGATAACGAGCTTTTGCACATCATTTTTCTTGAGCCACTGGGCATAGTTGGAGTATCCTTGCTCATCAGCAAACAAAACATTGCTTAAAGATACGTTGCTCCAAAGATCATCCCAGTCTTCTAGTCGTTTCTTCCAGCCTCTGCAAACTCATAAGTATTGAACACGATCCTTGACGCTCAGTTGTCCAAAGATCATATCGAGAATTTCGGCCGGAAGACGATGAAAGACGTTTCGCATTTTGTACCCAATGGCAAGTTTTTTAGTGTAATATTTCTGTAAAATGATACCAATGCCATAAGCATCGTCCAGCGATACACATCGGCAAGCAGTGTCGAGGATTTCCAATGCCTCGTCGAATTTGTCTTGTGCAACGAGCACATTGCTGCATTGGATGTAGCCCAGTCCCGAATTTGGCCAAGTGTTGGAAATCCAATTGGCATTCTTCAAGGCTTCTTCGTATTGGCTTTGCCCTGCAAGCGCCTTTGAACGCGTGTGCCATATGACAGCTGTCAGGTTTTTGAGTACTTGCTGCAGTGCATTGTCGAATTGGAGTGACGAGCTCGAGTAATCTCCAACTCTGAATGCTTCGTCGCCCAGGTCCACTTGCGAGTATATTTGCTCGAGGTTGTCGTGTATGAGCAGTGTAAATCTGCCATCCGTAGCTCCTGAGATCTGTAGAAGTATGCTCTGTAGGTTGTGAGGGAGAAAGGATGGGAAACGAGAATGTGATGCGGCAGGTAACACGAGTGGTAGGTATTACGTATCCTCTCAAACGCAAACGCAAACAGTAAGAGATTCATTAGTTGTCAAAGGCTATTTACAGAACATCTTTATTTCTAGATGATGATTTAAGTCACATTGATTCTCTTTGAGCTAGTGGGCGTGCCTTTGGGCAGTTTCAGGTTCAAAACGCCATTATCGTACTTGGCTTGGATTTTCTCGGTGTCGACGTTGTCAGGGATAGGAATGGTGCGGGAGAATTTGCCAAAACGACGTTCAGAGTATCGAACATTGTCGTTGCTGTATTCGCTCCTGTCTTTGCTTTCACCAGAGAATGTGAGAGAATTGCCATGAACGTCGACGTGGATATCTTCCTTGCGAACACCGGGCAAGTCGGCGTGAATGTTGTAAGCAGTGTCGCTTTCAGTAACATCGACCGCTGGATTCAATTGACCCACATTGAAACGTTCGAGTGTGTTGTCGTGGGTGCTATCCAAGAAGCGATCAAAGAAGTTATTCATGCGTCGTTCGAGACGGTCGATTGTGCTGTTGTTGTTTCCACCCCAGTTAATCATAGACATTTTGATTATCAACACGTTGTTAAGAGTCAATGCAAAGGAAAGCGCTGCCCCTTTATATATTGTTTTGAGTCAAGGGTTTTTTTTAATCTCGAGGGCTCTCTTCATGGTTTTGTCATGGTGACATTTGTCATGCCGCTTATGGAAAGAAGCTTTTGCACGGTCCTTTCAAACTCTCTTACTTGTGATGCATGAATGGTGCACTAATCAAGGGTCCATGTTACATATAGTGGTGACTTGACGCAAGTCCATCACAGTTCCATCTTTCCTTATTCGTCGCAATGATAAATGACATCGAGTAGGGAATGCTATGATTCTACCAGCGTATAGTCATGAATACCGACATAGCGCCCCGCTACTTTTAAACTCTTGGAAATTTCAGTTACGAGTCTAACAGTGTGAAGTGACGCATAAACATCCATATGTTTCTCTCATTCTCCAGCTTCAATATATAGCTCTCGATTCCATTGGCAAACGATTCGTGGGCTGCAAAGATCATACGAGTTACATCCAAGTAGTTTATTGCAGCAGACAATACACACACAACAATTTATGATCTGGGCTTCTCCTTCTTTTCCTTGTACAAAGCAAGGAGGGAGACACCAGCGACCTTGACGACCTTGAAACGAACACCGGGAATATCACCAATGGCACGGCCCTTACGACCGAAACCGGCAATCAAGACTTCGTCGTTTTCATCAACGTAGTTCAAACAACCGTCGTTGGGAACGAAAGCAGTGACCTTCTTGCCGTTCTTGATGAGCTGGACACGGACACACTTACGAATGGCAGAGTTGGGCTGCTTGGCTTCGACACCACTAGTAAAATACTCAATCGTCAATATCGGCTGGCAGATTCTACAACACTAGCAAAAAAACATACATCTTTTCCAAGACGATACCCTTGGCGTGGGAGGCACCAGCGAAGGGAGAGGAGCGGAAAGCAGTACCCAAGGCACGCTTCTTATATTGCTTATCGGCCCAGCGTTGTTCACGGCGGTGGATACGAAGCTTACGGGCTGCGTTCAGACCACGAGGTTGTCCTCTAGCTATACACAAAATGCATCAAGTCAGTTGCCATCGTAATAACAATTATAGGTTCTCATTGCCATCTGCCCCATTTGTTCGTCTGCATTCAATGTTCGTAAATTCTCGTCAATCCGGAATCAGGCTGTAATCAGTTCTGGCAAGCGTTCCATGCATCTTTGTGCGATCCTTTACGTTCGTGCAGACATCTACAGGTGCGGCATGGCTAATGGATGGATGGATGGTCAGGTACATACCCATTCTGTACTTTGAATTAAAGAGGAAGCTATTGCACTTGCAGGCAAACGGCACACAAGTGCTCACTCGACTGACTGCGATTGGCTGAACTTCAAAGTCAGACTTCAAGTCGAAACCATAGCAATCGGTATCGAGATTTATAGTTGAATAGTAAGTAACCTGGATCAGCTATAACACGACTGATATTATGATGGCTACAAACTCTTCTTATGAAAAATTAAATATGCTGATTTATTCGCAGAACTCGATCATCCCAACAATGAAGCACCAGCAGCAGGAGCAAGTTTTTCTGATGGAGGTTCTCTGTCTAAAATGGATTCAGAAAAATGTATTTAGAGAATAGACAGTTTTTCAGGGTTCTATCCATACCCTATAACGCAGACTACACGTCTATTTTAACGTGTATCTAAGCTGGAGGAGAATGCTTGATAAAATATTACATAAAGTAGTGAACTACGCGAGCGCAGTTTCTATGCTTTGACGTTATTGACGTATATGCAACTCCTATTGATAACTTGTCACAACTCCCACCAAATTGAAAGGGTTTGTCTTAGGACTTGATAAGCATAACAAACTTTAAGAGACATTACCACGAAACTTCTCAATGATTCTAAGAAGAAAATCCTCATCAAGCGCACTACTTAGCTCCTACTTATTTACTTTCATGATCCAAAAGATAAATGCCCAAATTGAGACTTGATGCAGAACCTGCATTCACGTGAGACCTATCATCTATCAAAACTCTGACACGAGATCAGCACCCCATGCTATTTTTCTTTCTGCCTTCTTCACTTCATTTCACTCGAGCCCCACTTTTCATCCATCCAGCCTCGTCGTTTCTGCAACGTGAGTCAATATAAAATGCTTGTTCCAAGGCTCATATAGCCTAACAAACGATTTAATGATAAGTTTGCTGCCAAATATCGTGATTTGGCACTCCTTTTCTCTGATTATCCCAAAATGTCGAATTACTGGGACCACAACTAGTGTCCAAAAGTCTGCAATGGTACAGCAGTCAACTGATTACTGCCGAGTTCAAGGGCCTGGCAGCAGACGCACTAATGCGCGTTCTGACCTCACCAAGGTTGATCAGCAAATGAAGTGTACTCTGACATTGGCGTATTCCAGAAGCATCCGGATACGCAAGAGCCCGTTACACGAGATCGGCAGAAGTCCTTTTGTTAATACAATGAAAGCAAAACCCACAAGGCTTCGCTTGAATCTGAAAGGAAAAGAGCTTGTTCTCGACAAGAGATGATCGTGGTGCTGAAAAAGTTCCTTCCTCGGCAATAATCCGCAGAGGCCGCCTAAATGACGAAGAGTCGCACGACGAAAATGGAAGGAACGGACAAGGAGCAGACCCTCCAATAACGACCGGTATGCAACAATCGCTATAGTTTTCCTATCCAAGTGAGACTATGCAAATCCCCACGTTCAGCGTATGCATTAGCACATCTTCATGCAAGTTATTGTTGATGGCTGTGCTGCAAAACTCGAGCCTACTATGTGGCACGATATCGATCGCGCCGGAAAAGCCTCGATATACACCACGTCGCACGAAGGCAAAAAGTTATGGGCAAAATTCAATGGCAACCTTTGACTGCATATAATCCTTGTCTTTGGAAACATCCAGAAACAGCATCGATCTGTTCACTCTGTTTCGGATGTCCATGTCTCTAACGAAATGATAGATGACTGGCCAGCAATCAGCACTCGCTACGTCGAAATATGCTGATTTTTCAGTGCTATTTTCTCAAAGACGATCCGAAAACAAACAACCCTGCAGATCTCGATCTTAGAGTTTTACTGAATGTAGCTGGACGGAACATTCCTGAAACGTACTCGGAGTTGTCTCGCGGTATCGACGAGTTTAGTTACATACTTTGAACCGAAAATGGATGGCTGCCATCTCCAAGCTCCCACAGACTAGACAAATCTGTGTACCCGCGAAGAATTCCGGTTTCAATACCTGTATATTAGGAAATATTACAACTTATCTTTCATATCTTGTCGCGTTGATGATCACTGACGCCAAAAGGCTGGCGGCCCTGCCGTTCCCAGCGGTGCCCATGTTCCCAGAGCCAAAGTTCCCAGCAGTGCGAAAGCTTGCAGCCGATTATCGAAGGTTCCCTGTTTCGGCCGCCTCAGAAGTGAGATAAAAGAACAGAATCTTGGAAAAAACGGAAATAGGACTCAGTGCCAGCAATGACCATCTCTAGTCAGATATCGGCCGTGTTATGCCACAAGTTTCTTTACCAAGGAGAATAAAGAAGTGAATCAACATTACAAAAAACGGCGTCGACAGTACGGTTACACCTTTCAAAGTATTATGTCTGCTGCAATCGATGGAACTCGAAAATAAACGTTTCTGCAAAAGAGATTGAATCGGATAAAGAGTAGACATCAAGAAAGGCTAGCTTCAGAATAAGATCACCAGGCTACCGACTCTTCTCGCTTGCTCAGAATTCTGGACGAAGTCTATGAAAATCCCTGCGAGGAGTTATAGGCCAGCATACGAAGATGCGGCACGGTGCGTATACATTTATAGCAGCTACAAAAAGTACCCGAGAACGAGAGTCTGGTGAAATGCACAAGCATGCCAGCGAGTTCCTGGAAAAAGCAATCAAGGACGATCATTCCTCGGCACCAATGTTTGCC
>KK100067.1:18270-42817 GCA_000611695.1 Rhizomucor miehei CAU432
TTGAATGATTACAGGGCACGGTTATTCGAAAGGTAAGTAGGATATCAGAAAAGAAAAGGTCCAATGTGCTTACTCCCGTCATTGCGCACAAGACCGAGACCTATCTGATAGCTCGAAGACAAGACAAGGCCTATGTGACTTGAATGTATGGTATCGACTGACTCTATTTCGAGAAACAACGACACAACGAGTTTAGTTGTTCTTGGAAATGTCCCCATCGGCTAATCATTTACGATCGACTAAGCGATCACTAATTCGAAGAATCGCCTATGAGAAGAGCGGCAGACTTTTCAGGGTTAATACTCATATCAAGCCCGATTCACGTACCCGCAACTGCAGCAGTACCTCGTATGTCATTAAGTAAATTCGGAGATCATCCTGGGACAATGTTGGTGCCCTTTGGAAACACTTTGCGGACGTCTTGCATGCCTAGATTAGAGCAAGCAGTTCCACAGTTTAGAACGGTCTTTTTTCATGTGAGCCTCATTTTTTCATATTTGAGATGGATATTAATATTCGTCCATGTCGACAACAGCATATGCTTGCCGTTGGTTTCAGCTTTCTGTTAAACTTTCCTGCATTAACCTGAATGGCCATGACTTGAGCTTCTGCAAAAATTGCAAAGTTTACACCTCCAAACGCTAGCAGAAAAGTGCACGTTCTGCAGAATGTTGGTATGAACGGCGACAAGAAATTGGCTTTTCACCAGCGGTTTTCGTCAAAGTTTTGCTTTCCTTGAGTCCTCGTGAGGCAGCAGCGTAGGCTTTTCATGTTTTTGAAATGCAGTAACGAGAGCTTGGCTTAAAGGCCTGTAAGGAACTGGCCATTTGTGAGATCTTTGCCGTATATCAGAGCAACACCGCGTCGTAACAAAGATAGACGGCTTTTGATAAGTATATGTGCATATGAACGGGCTGGGAAAAAGAGAGAAAATCCCATTCATGCAAAAGGTAAGCATGTATTTGACACATTGTTCAATGTGCGAGCGGGAAAATTGAATGCTGCGATGTTGGATATCTAGTACGCTCAACGTCTAGCTCCTGCCCTTCTTCACCTCTCATCTCTGCCTGGTCCGAGGAACCGAGAGCTTTTTCATCTGGTGCACTTGTTTCCATACATACTCGTCTCAAACATTGGATAACAAATCCATACATATTACGGAAGTTGGCTTCTTCTTCAGTCAATATGAATTAAATTGAAGTAAAACTTTAAACAGAACAATTACGCTTTTAATTTCTCATTTAATTTCTATCTTCAATGATATATCATCTCAAGTGGACATAGAACAGCACCCATAATCGATTCATAGAAGCGACAGCGAAAAGCACATACATAGATTCGTTTACTACTGCTGCTGTTCATAATGAGAAGAAGAATGAGGAGGAAGGGGTTGAGAGTTGGAGGGCGACGGTGGAGACGAATGATGGGTTGGTTGTCCTAACAAAGGAGCAAGTCGTATGTTATCATGAGAACGATAGGTATGTGGTCCTTGCTGGGAAGCGGGTGGAATAGGAGGCGGTGGAGCATTGTATTTGGAAGGTGAGGAGCCGCGATTGTGCTGACCATAAGTTGTTGACTCAATAGATGTTGTTGTTGTTGCCGGATGCGAAGGAGGAGGAGGAGAGTGCCGTAGTTGCTGCACCGCGGCGGCAGTTGCACTCATTGTAAGCAGAGACGACAATGGGTTGGTGCTGCCAAGAGCTTCGTTGGCATTCAAGATGGTATTCAGCAACGTTGCGGCTGTTGTTGACAATCGATCAGCTGCAGCTGCTCTTGAGGAATGGGAGGCGATGACAGTCTCCAGATTCTGAAGCACTCTGGATGAATGGGATAACAAGGAGTTGATATTGTTGACCTCTTGCTGCAGTTTATCCCTTCTCACTTGGAGCGCCTCCCGTAGTTTGCCGGGTTCGAGCAATAACCTTGCTGCAGCAGCTGCCAAGGTAGCATTGGGCGTATTGTTGTTATTGTTATTGTTGTTGATGAAAGCAGGTGGTTGTGGCGTAGCGCCGTTGCTGCTATCGTTGTTATGACTGGTAGCACCCAGCAAAGCACTCAGGTGTGGCAACAAATAACTGCTACTTTGTGATGAAGGCATAGTAGAAGATGCAGCAGCCGAATACGATGCACGTCGAGACGACTCATCAGTTATTGGATCGTTGTCTGTGCTCATAGGACTGTAGGCTTGAGATGCATACACCTGATGTGAGGAGGAGACCTCGGACGATGAATGTCTGCGGTCGATAGTAATGCTGTCAGGATGATGATGATGTTGATGGTATGTACAATGCTGCTGCTGATGCATCAACGATGGTGATGGCTGGCGCTGGGATAAATTGACCATATTAAATCTTTTTCGTCTCTTGATGACAGAGCGCTTTAAAGTAATAGGACGCTGGACATTGTGGAGCTTGTAATACAAACCACACGCATTGCAGATGGTGTTGCCGTTATCATCACGTCGCCACAACGGTGTACTTGTTGTTTGACAATTGAAACATCTAGTAACTGGAGGCGAGTGATCAGAGTGACCACACTCGTTGCAACACTCAGCTGATTGCTCTTCGTTCGTGTCACTGCCAGGTTTCATAGTGGAGACATGTGGAGAAGTAGGATGAACGCTATCTCCCTGGTACGTTGATGGTTTACTTTTCTTTGCCAGATCGGCGTCATCCTTTGTCGATCGAGTTGTGCTTTCGCTGGAAATTGTTTGGTTGGTACTGCTCATGGAGATATCGTCTGCGCGGGCCATCTAGAGTACGTCCTAAATGATATACTTTGTCTCATGTAAGTGAGGAAAGGGAAAAGAAGAGGGGAGAAAACAGGAAAGAAGAGCACTGAAGGCTTTTTGATGGCGGCTACGGTTGGAAAGAAGGAGGAAGAAATGTTTTGTGTGCGACAATCAAGCTTACACTTGACACGACAGAGAAATACTGATAAGATAAAGCACTCGTCTTTTGCTTATCATCCTCTCCGACTTCCCCCTTATCTTATAATCAAAGCTGCCTCTGCTTTTTTGCCACCGAGGTACTTCTGCCGACCGTCAGTCCAGTTTGTGTCACCTCAACTGGCCCGTTGTGTTTTTCCGGCTAAAGGTTGCCATATCAACATGCTTTTCCCCACGCCGCCTTTCTTCAACTCTTTTAACGCTACTTATGCGTGGTTTCTCTGGACTGCTGTCGCTGCTAATCGCAGCTGGTAGCTCGTTTGCCCTCAAACTGGACGTCAACTTTGTTGACCAAAGCAATCCCGCGTCTCTCGCCGAATGGGATGTACCTGCTTTTCAAGAGCAGGGATTCCGTGTCTTGACAAATGACCGCGTCAAGGGATACTCTGTGCGTATCAAGGAACCAGAGTCGTGCGAGCAAGGTGTCCAGGTAAATATCATGCATAACTAAAGTCGACAATGAAGATGATGTATAATAACCAACCAACATTTACAGTATTCGGGCTACATTGATAACATTGAAACAGATGATCACTTTTTCTTCTACTTTTTCGAATCTCGCAGAGATCCTGCGAACGATCCATTGGTATTGTGGTTGAACGGTGGTCCCGGATGCTCGTCCATGATGGGTCTGTGGATGGAATTGGGGTAATAAGCATATATACAACGCAGTTTCATCTTAACTTCTTTTTGTGTGTGATGCTGATTACAAATTCTAATGCCTATTTAGACCCTGTCTGGTCACCGACAGTGGTAACGGCACTGTACGTAATCCGTACAGCTGGAACAGTGTTGCGAACGTTGTATTTCTGGATCAGGCAAGTATTGACTGATAAGGCAAAACCTTGTCTTGTTTAATCTCGTTCTAATTCGCCCGTAGCCTGTGAATGTCGGATACAGTTACGGAAAATCAAAGATCAGATCATCGAAAGAATCTGCTCGCGATGTTTACGCATTCTTGCAGCTCTTCCTTGGCGAATTCAAACAGTACGCTGATAATCCTTTCCATATCTCGGGTGAATCTTATGGTACGATATGAGCCATCTTACTTAAAAAGTTAATCCTCACAATTGCGTATTTTCTAAGGTGGTCATTACTTGCCTGCTCTTGCTGCCGAGATTCTGCATCAAAACAAACTTGTTGAAAAGACTGGCCATTTGCCTCTCAAGTTCGAATCTATGCTGATTGGCAACGGATGGACTGAGCCTCGTACACAGTTCAAGGCTTATGAGGAATACTCTTGTGCCAACGACAGCGCATGTAAGTAACAATAATGCAGCTGATGTTGCTGCTGCTGATGATGATGCCCCACATCTATTTTTTTGCTTAACTCGGTGTCATAAAAAAACCGAACAGATAAGCCCATCTTTGATGAGCAGGAATGTGCTCGTATGCGAGAATCGTATCCTCGCTGCCAAGCATTGGCCACTCTTTGCTACAACATGCCCTCAGCCGTCACCTGCGTGCCTGCCTCCATGTACTGCGAGAGAACGCAGCAAGAAAACTTTGGACACACAGGATTGAATCCTTATGATATTCGACGCCCTTGTGCCGGAGATAGCGGCTTGTGCTACGATGAAATCGATTGGATCGAGACCTATGCCAACCAGCCAGAAGTACGCGCCACACTGGGTGTGGACTATGAGGCTGGAAAGTACGCTGGATGCGCTGACATGGTCGGATACCGATTCGCCTTGACTGGTGATGGGTAAGTTGAACGAAAAGGACAATGCAAAAAATCAAGTACATGCATTTACATATTTTCTTTTCTTGGTATCTACTGTATAGTGGCAAAAATCACTCGCCTTACGTCGCACAGGCATTGGAGGAAGGCGTACGCGTTTTGCTTTATGTTGGTGATATGGTAAGATTCGACAGAATACACATGTAGACAACTTCCGTGTTTCTAATTCTTATTTAAAAAGGACTGGATTTGCAACTGGGTTGGTAACTTGGAATGGTCCTTGAATATGAAGTGGTCTGGCCAAGAAGAGTACCGTGCATCAAAGGAAGAAGAGTGGCACAACCGTGCTACAGGAGCCGCAGCCGGTCTTGTGCGCAGAGTTGGCAACTTGACCTTTGCAAGAGTCTTTGATGCGGGACACATGGTATGTAATTAGACGACTGCAGAGAAACCTTGTAACTGATGTTTACAACGCATTCTAGGTTCCATACGACCAGCCTGAAAATGCTCTGGACATGTTTGCACGTTGGTTGGAAAACGACTCCCTTGCTAACTAAGTGGGCACATCTCTATTCAATTGTATCCTCGATGTATTCGCGTATACATAAACAGTGCACTCTACTCTTCTCTCTTCTCTGTGAAGTCTATACATCAAAAAATTCACTCGATGCCCAACTGCGCTGCAAATGATAATGCGACCTTTGCAGCCAACTTTCTTCGTTCATCATCCGGGAGATTTTGCCCTTGCTCTGCGATTTCTGTGAGAATCTTTGGTGTGAATGAAACAGCAGATAGTTCCTTTACCTCGAAGAGCTTGCATGGTTTGAAGTGCCTTGTCCAGCCCATCTTCTTTATCGAGATCACCGAACAGTTGCTGCTGCATCTGCCGAACTTCGCTCGCGGAGGGCATATCATCTAAATCATCTAAAAGGAATACATGTAAATGAAAAATGGGTTCCAGCAGACAAATATCTTACACTTTTACCTAGATCATCCTCTTCCGCGGCTTTGTTAGGCTTATCATCAAGCTTCAGCTGCCGTAATTCTAGATCTCAATCGTCAATTATCTCCACATCTTCACAGATAGTAGACAAGATAGCTTGCCTCGATATAAATCTTCATCATCATCATCGTACGGGTTGCTCTGTTGCTGTCGTGCATTTGCATCCTGCTCCTTTTGCTTCATTCCATCCCACATATTTGTCTGCAAAACATCCACTGCCAAGTCCCAACCGGCTTTATCCAAAGGCTCTACAGTCTTCTGTTCCAGATCAACATACTCGAATTCGTGATCCAGGCACCAGTCCTCAAAAGCCTCGCTCCCTGATCCAGCTCCGGTGCTGACACATAGTCGGATCGCAGGTGTACATTTATCCAGGAACGGTAGCCATGCCTTGATACCTTCAAATGTCTCAGGCTGGCAAATCAATAGTTAAGTCTTCGTCTTCATCTTTTTTTCCATCACGTCATTCATCTTCTGCTGCTCTCTCTCAACTTGCCTCTTCTAAGCTGCAAACATAGACAAATGCATCCACTACTTGTCCAATCCCATTTTCTTCTTTTGCATATCCCTTGACTTGCTCTGCAACGTCCTTTTCAACCACGTCAAGCCAGAAACTAACGTCAGCGGTGTAGTACTTGGTATCGATCGTCCATGGAATGTTGATTCCAGAGTGCTTTCCCTCATTCTTTTTCAATTGATCCTGGACATGTTTGTCTGGAAACTCGAGCTCGGAAGCTTTAAATATGCCTGATAGTTTTCCAAAGAAAGCATGTAAGCGTACAACTTCTTCCTTTCACATATTCCAAGTTTGAAGTTGCCTTTGACAAACTCGAGAACGCATCCGTTGTCAGGACCAATGACAAGGATCTTGTTCCTTGAAGTCATTAAGCGAGAGAGAGAGAAACTGAGTTACTGACACCACCAAATGAAACTGAACAGATATTGATAGCCAAAGTATTGAGAGATTATAGAAACTGCTGTGAAGACCGCATATACCACAAAGAGGAATCAATCATTACCAGTCAGCAATCAATAATCCCTTTGCAGTCCCGAGAGACAACATTTGTTACAAAAGTCGAGTACATATGACGGATTAAAACGCTTTTGCATATCTGGATGACTGAATATTGATATACTTGATGGTTTTTTCTGTACAGTGATCACACAGGGTCAGCAGGGTAGGGTACTGGTTAAAAGAGATAAAGAAAACGGATGAGGGGTTGCGGAAAAAGTTATCGATCGAGATGGGTGATTGTAGGAAGACAAGGAAAGATGATATTCTTTTTAAATCTTTTTACCCATCTTGGTCTTGCCAATCAAAGACTTGTGAATGTGAGGAAGGACGCCACCACCAGCAATGGTTGCCTTGATCAAGGTATCCAATTCTTCGTCACCTCGAATAGCAAGTTGCAAATGTCGCGGCGTGATACGTTTGACCTTTAGATCCTTTGTCGCGTTACCGGCAAGTTCCAAGACTTCAGCAGTCAGGTATTCCAGAATGGCGGCTGTGTACACGGCTGCCTTTGCTCCGACGCGTGCGTTGTGTCGGCTCTTTTCCTTCAAGTATCGGTGAATACGACCCACAGGAAACTGGGATAAAGGAAAGAAAATTTTGTTGAATATATAAAATACGCGATTTGACCACTCGTGAATCAACTTACTTGAAGACCTGAACGTGCCGATTGCGACAGAATGGGAGCTCGTTCTTTCTTTTCTTGCTGTACATTAGAATCTGGTGCCCTGTCAGCCTAGATGATTCATTAGATTCAGGTATATATGTCTAATCGAGACAAATGAGCGTACCATTATGTTAATACAGTTGATCTCGGATCGCTAAAGTGCTCGTTTGAATGAAAAGTTTTGAAAGATCTGACGTGGAAGGAAAAAGAGAGGCAAAGACTTTTTGTTTCCCTCCAACCAACTTTTTGTGTGTTTGCGAGTCGACAAAAAATCGATAAAGTCCGATCATGCTCTGCACACAGTTGGCCAAAGCTCGATTCGTGAGCTTATGCGCGTGTTGATATACAACGAATAGCAATTTCAAAGGGCATGCTCTGCTTGATAGAATAAAAGGCGCCTGTACATGATAAAGATGCTTGCAAAAATAATATTATGAAAGATCATTAATCACGATTATTCTTCTACAAATCATGAAATGGAAATGACTAGAAATACACACAATAGTCCAGTTTATAGTACTAGAAGCCATATCGAGCATGTAAAGGTGACAGGAGAGATATGGTATTATACGCGTCCGTGTAAGTGCGACGCTTGGCATCGCGTGAAACAAAGTTATCCATGGCTCCACAAGCAGCTCCTCCGACTCTGCGTTTTTTTGCTTGCACCTTTTTGCAATAATGCCTAGATCACGATTACTACAAACGACGCTTAACCATTTCTTTTCGTCCGAACGATCACCACAAAGAGGCGAGCCAAATCGTGAACCCTTAGCATCTCCTACACCGAGCACCTCCAGAACTCAGGAACCGGCACGGTAAGAAGGAGCAAAAGTTTCGAGATAAAGGAGTTATTTTTTGCTAACGGGCGCCTTGCAGAGTAGCTACTACGCTTCCAACCATTGGTAATTAGTTTGTGTTATGATCAAGGGTTAAAGGTTACCGACAATAGATCAATTTTGTTAGCCCTTGATAGCAGCAGCGACGACGATTTGATAATCACCAACTATCCTGGCGGTGCAAAGAAACTGGATCTCAAGAAAGAAATTGAAGATGATGGTGATGATGATGACGACGACGAAGAGAAAGTACACACGACTCCAATTTCAAAGAGACGAGGCAGACGGATATTGGATGATGACGGTGATGATGATAGCAACGATAACGACGAAGACGCAGTGATTAAAAGTTCACCGTTTTCGGCGAGACGAAAGAGAAAAGTTTTGAGCGATCAAGATGAAGAACACGACAATGACCCGCCACACTCATTGTTATCAAAAGTTCCAGAACATCGAGACAAGGGAAAACGTAAAATGATTACGCTGTGGAGCGACGAAGAGGAAGACATAAAGTTTACTGGACAAGGTGCAGCAGAATCGTTGTATTTGCTCTGATCAACCTGCTGACATGTTTTTCTTTAGCAGAGGGTGCTCCAGATGTCAAGCGCAAACGATTAATGCAAAGAGACAACGAGTTGAGCGATGATGAAGAACAGGAGGATTTGGATTTTCTTGATGAGAATGGCAAGTAACATTTCAAATTAGTTCTATGTGATCCTCACTTACCATATGCAACTTTATAGATGTCTATGAGCAAAGAACGCGTGGACGCAAGAAATCACAATATAGTCTTGCTTTGGAGCGGCTAAGAGGTAACGATATGACCTTGCTGTTTTGACAGGTTTTGGTGTAACAATAACGCGCATACTAATGCATTATGTATATTGCAGATCGTAAACGTTCTAGTTTTGAAGGCTCCAAGGGACCTATTGATCGATTTGCCAAGCCAGAGACAGTCTCACTACTCAGCAGCGACGACGGCGATGATGATAATAACACTGATGATGACGAGGACTTGGAGAATGAAGACCAAGATGAGGAAAACTTTGTCGTTGACGACGACGTTATAGATGGTGTCAAGGTGACGCCAACGGATGCGGCGGCATTCATCGCGCATCAGGAAGAAGCGGAGCTCCCAGGTAAGTAAGAAGGCGCCACATAGATGGCCTCCGCTAAGTAAGTTTTTGTGTGTGAACCTTAGCCGAGTTCAGAGCGAATACGCAGAGATTTTCCGTTAATTTCAAGATTTACCTTGAATACCTTGTCAACCTTGTGCACGACCCGAAGTTTGCCAACGGAGCACAAGGTGAGACAGTTGATAAGGCTTAATTAGCTGGGGGTAACGGAACGGCAAAAGTAGCTGATGCTTCATGTTTGTTTACAGCGGCGTACTTTCAGAATGCCATCAAAGCGGTGGAACGTCGGATCCGAGGCTACAGAGATTCGCTAGTGGCCAGCGATGCATGGTTACCACGTTTCAAAGTACGTTATACATACAGCAAACACACAAAGTAAGCAGCAGCCTGCAATGGGGAGCTAACGCCCACAATTGAATAGAATGCTCTGGATAAATTCCCTCGGTGGCACGATGTAAGGCAAAGCGGACTGGTATGCGAAGGTTGCCGGCAGAATCGTCCAGCAAGCTGTTCCGTGGTACTAGCGGCGGAACCGGAAGAAACCGAAATTCAACCGAGAGAAGAAACTTTCTCTTTAGGAAGTGAGTGCCACAAGCGCGCGGAAGTATATCACAAACTGGTCCATTTTCGGGCGCACATGTACGAACACGTCCGCAACGAAGCCGAAAAGATCACTACAGAAATGGATGCTGCTGATCGTGGAGCTGGAGATCTACGCCTAGCTGAGGAAATTCTTCAGGTTATGCATCAAAATGGCTTTGCGCGCACGGTAAAAACTACTCGGGTCCACATTCTTTTTTAGTCAACCTTGTTTTTATTGACGTCTTATTTAGCTTTATTCTCGCGTACAAGATTTGCTTTCAAAAGCTCGACAGTACTATATGGAGCGCGGCGAAAGGTTTTATGGAAACAGTGCTTCTTCATCGTCATCCTCATCAGAAGATGAAGATGGCTATAGCTCACCATGATTAAAGCAAGACGAGTTGGCGGGGTGACGCGATGAACGTATATATAAACTTATAGGTCTTGGTATAGTGGAAAGTTGTACTAGGCGATTGTTGTGTGGGCGCTGCGTTCATTTATCCTTTGTGCTGCACATGCTCGGGGTGACATCCGTCTGACGCTGTGCAAAAAAGTGCTACTGAGTGCTGCTACTCGCCAGCCATGTTTGCATCTGGGAAATGCTTTTAAAGGCCTGTTCGCCCATTTGCACTTGTTTCTCTTAACTCCCTTTGTTTCATTCTTACGCTATCTTCCATCTCTTTTCTTCTTTTTTCTCTTTGTCTCTCTCCTCTCTTTAAGGCCCTACACCTATATATTTCTTTAATCCCGTCCAATTTTGTCTTCTTTTTTTAACGCTAATCTACCCCATCATCTACTTGTATTTTTAGTATATTTTTCTTTCGATCCAAAAGAGAATCCACCTGTGAAAATAGTGTGGACAGTACACGCTTGTACTTTTATTCTTTTACCAACCCATTTTTGACGCACCCATGGGGAGCAATCAAAGCAGACCAGTCAACCCTGATAAAAGATCGTCGCCGCAGAATGCATACAAGCGAAACAATAAACGCGGTGCGAGCGATCAAGCAGCAGGCATCGACCAGCAAAAAGCAGCGTCCGAGCCATCCCAATCAGACTTGTCAGGTTGTACAACCAGGCACGGGACGAAAGATCCGATGGCGAATTCCAGTTTTAATGACACGACACCACCGCGCACTACAACAGAGGAGCGAACGGGCCACACCAAGCGAGTCAAAAGAAGAACATGCTCCTCACCATCTTCCTCGTCCTCGTCGCCATCATCTGCAAGATCTCATTCGCGCTCGGCTACATGCGACAGTGGATATTCTAGCGGTGTGCCTGGCAGTCCTGCCCATTTATTGATTGATCAATCTTCGTCAAATATCACCACAGGCACAGAGCTTTCGAGCATATCGTGGTACTCGCCACACTGCGCACCTGAAGGTGTCGAGGAAGAAAGTGAAGACGATATTGCTTGTTCTCCAAGCAATCTTTCAGCAATTCTCGCCGTGGCAAACAATGCAGCAGCAGCAGCATCATCATCATCATCCTCGTCGCCTCCGCCGTATCCCGAGCAACCACCACACGTCAACAGCTCCTCACATGCTTACATACTACAGCGTCTCAAACAGTCTCCACAAGATACTTATGAGATCCTTCGCGATGCATTTGAGAGAGCTCGACTTGTGGACGATCCAGAAGACAAGAAGGAAGCGTTCCAGGCAGCGTTAATGTGGAGCCAGCAGCCGCACGACGACGATAATGAAATCAACGATGCGGCGGCAGTGTGGGTTGCTCAATGTCACCTCGAAGGATGTGGTGTCGCTCAGGACAGCGCGCTCGGATTTTCTCAGCTACGTTCGTTGGCAGACCGTGGTTGTTGGCAGGCATTCTTACCACTCGCCATGTGTTACTTGAACGGTGTGGCCTCCGTCCAACCTGTCGATCCGACGATTGCATATCAGTGGTTGAGCACAGCAGCGCAGCTAAACAGCGAAACAATCCGAGGTTCAAAATCAATTGTTGCGCAGGCACAGTTGCGACTTGGTATGATGCTCTCCGAAGGCTCCTGCGCAGACGAGGTGTTGGCATTCCATTGGTTTCAAAAGAGTGCTTCCCTTGGTAACTGGTAAGTTGATAACAACAAGAGAGAGTGTGTTGGGGGAGGGAAGGAGAGAGAATTAAAACAAAAGGAAAAAAAGGAAAAAATTATTCCCTGCAGCAATGTTTTTGTTATACTAATCAGCTGGTTTGCTGTCTTATCCCTTGCCCATTTACAGTCAAGCGCAATTTATTGTTGGTACACACTATGAACTGGGGTTGCAGGTGGACAAGGATATCGAAAGAGCCAAGGAATATTTGCTATCCAGTGCGGTGCAAGATTTCGCGCCGGCGCAAGCTGCTCTTGGTATCCGACTCGTGGATGAAAGATCTTTTGATGATGGTATTCATTGGCTTGAACGAGCTGTGCAATCGGTAAGACGGTTTTGGACGATCATTATTTTATTTCTTTTTTTGGTTGCTAACCAATAGATGATCGATATCTTTTCCTTTTAGGATAATCCACGAGCACTGGTCAAACTTGCGACAATGTATGAGGATGGACATGGAGTCGAACAGAACAATGAGCTTGCAGCATTTTATTACAAGGCAGCAGCAAACCGCAGCTATCCATCCGCACAGTATCGCCTAGCGCTCAGATATCATTTCGGTGGACTTGGTCTTGAACCTAATCACCAAGAGGCGGATCGGTACCTCTTACAAGCCGCATATGCAGGCTACCCAGCAGCGCAACGATTGTTGGGTCTCATGTTCCTTGAGGACTTTACAGCCAATGAATAATGGTTACGACAGGCGACATAATGCTCGACGAAACAGAAACAATGTGACAGCACTCGAATGGTTTCGCAAAGCAGCCGCGCAAGGTGATCCAAGGGCATATGTGCTTGTTGGCTCTTGTTACGAAGAAGGACGTGGCGTCGCGACTGATTACGAGACTGCGCTCGAGTATTACACCAACGCGTCTCAGATCTCTTCCAGTAGCTTTCAAGGTGCTGCTCAGCTGGCTGTTGCACAGTTGCTTCTTCATCGCATGAAGCGAGAAGAGGATGCGTTTGAATGGTTCGTTCGTGCAGCTGCTTCGCCGTGCGGTGGAGGGCATATAAATCATTCTGGTAACTCGAGATCATCATCGTCATCATCTTCAAGGAGGTCTCCTCTTTCCAAAGGTCGTCGATGCGCTGCACACAGAGCAAAGCTGATGGTTGCACGGTATTATCTTCATGGTTGGCGCGGCGCGGAACGAGATCCAAAGCGAGGGTTTGACCAATTGATGCAACTTGCGACCGAATCCAAGGACGATGGGCATGTGTACTATTGGCTCGGCGCTTGCTACGAGGAAGGTGTACCTGATGTATGCATGTGCGATCCACAGAGAGCCTTTGAATATTACAAGACTGCTGCAGAGTTGGACCACACCGATGGCCAGTTCCAAGTTGCATACATGCTTTCCAACGGCATCGGCGTCGCTCGCGATCGAGCAGCCGCATTTCCATACTATGAAAAGGCAGCAAGAAAGCGTCACAAGACTGCACTTTTCAGTCTCGGTCTCTACTACTACAAGGGCGTCGCGAATGTACCCAAAGACCTAGGCAAAGCACGCAAATGCTTCGAGGAAGCCGCGAGATTGGGTGTACCTGAAGCGATGGAGTCACTAGCTTCACTTTGTATGCTGCAAGCTTCAAGACCAGTCTCTTCACTGGCTGGTCGTCAGAGATTGGAGCGACAGCAACAAGACCGTGAGCGTGCCATTTATTGGTTCCGCAAGGCAGCTTCGCTTGGCAACGCCGCTGCTCAACGAGAACTGGGCAAACTGCACGATGTTGGTCAAGGTGTGCCGCAGGACTACAATACAGCCTTTGAACTGTTCAAACAGGCAGCAAGCAAAAAGGATGCAGTTGCTACGTTGCTCCTAGGAAGCTACTATCAGAATGGTCATGCTGTAGAAAAGAATCTTGACAAGGCATTGCATCTCTACCTCGAGGCTGCCCGACTAGGTTCTCCAATGTAAGCCAGATAATAGATATTCAAATGGAAGGATATATATTGAAGACATCGATACGCTAAAACATTGATTATTGTTTGGGATATAGTGCCCCATTTGCAGCCGGACAATTGTACCACAGCATCAACCAGTTTGAAAACGCATATGCGCAATACAAGATTGCAGCTTCTGACGCGAGATTGGCCAACAACCGTATCGGCAAAACATCCAAACTTATGGTTGCTCGTTACATTCTCAGTTATATTCCCGCCGGCAACAGCAGCAACAATAGTGACAACGTTGCAATCAATTGCCTTGGCAATGCTACCAAGCAAGAAGCATTTGGTATTTTGCTGCACCTTGCGGAACAGGATGGATTTGCACCAGCTTTTTATTGGTTAGGTAAAAGATATTGACGACAAGTACCACAATATTGATCGTAAACCTATAAGCTAAATCTTACTTTTTTTCCTTTTTCCTTCTCTTATCTTAATCCCTCTCAGCTGATTGCTATCGTCAAGGAAACGGCTGTGGTGTAGATTTGGTGCAAGCTGCTGCCTGGATGAAACGCGCTGCCGACGAAACCAACGACGCCGAAGCCATGATTAAATTGGCCAGCATGTTTGATGAAGGCATTGGCGTTGCTACGGACAAGTCAAAAGCTGTTTACTATTACAAGCAGGCTGCTGATCTCGGTCACGCTGAAGCACAGTATCAGCTAGGTAAAATGTCAATTAGCAGTCAGTCAATTTAACAAGATAAAAGAAAGCATCTCACACAGATTTCTTCTCTGATATTTTCAGGTTTAGCATACTGGCGCGGATTGTACGACGTGGATGTCAATGTCAACGAAGCTATTCGATGGTTTACCACATCAGCTCAACAAAAGTTTTGCGAAAGTTATTGGGCACTTGGACAAATGGCAATCGAAAACAATGATCAGGATGTTGCGCTAGCCTGGTGGGAGAAGGCAGTTGAGCTGGGACACGTTATTTCCATGGCAGCGTTGGGAAAACTTTTGCTGAAGATTGCTGCAGAAGACGAACAGCATCATCACCATCATCAACATCAACGTGACATTTATCTTTCGCGAGCATTGAGTCTCTTGACGGACGCCGCACGTTCGGGAGACGCTGAAGCCTTCTTTATCCTTGGACATTTGCATCAAGCCGGTACAGTGACAGCTGCCAGCCACTACAAGTCGCTCCTGTCATGTTCATTGCTGGATATGACTGCTTCTTCTTACGGTGCTCCAGTTGCTGGTGGTGCTGACGAGATCGCCGATCCGGCAGAACTGTTGCTGCAGCGACAACAAGAAGAACTTGAACTTGCAACACGCTGTTATCAGCAAGCAGCCGAAATGGGTCACTTGGAAGCCATGTACTTTGCAGCACAGCTTTGGCATTCTCAGCAGCAGTACGCAGCAGCACTGGAACTGTACGAACAAGCAGCTTCAAAAGGACATCTATTAGCGCGCGTCATGGCAGCACGGTATCAACTCATTGGACTTGGAGGCATACCGGCAGATCCACCAAGAGCGTACCAGGTAAATGTTTCTGCCGTTATACTCATTTCTCCCGAAAAACTTATCTTTCACAAACAGATACTCTTGGAGTGTGCAGAAAAAGATCAGTGCGCGGATGCTTACAATACATTGGGTCAATGTCACGAAGAAGGTCTCGGCACAGCACAGAGTGACATCAAAGCATTGGAATGGTACCTGCGCTCGGCAGAAGATACCAAGGACGCCGAGGCAATGTTCCGTATCGGCCGAATGTATGCCTCAGGACGAGTACCTTGTTACGGCAAACATCCGATTCTCGAAGCTATCAACTGGTTCGAGTTTGCATGCAGCACTTGCAACCACGCCGAAGCGAACTACAGTCTTGGTCTCTATTATCTCTATGGAATCACAGACGAACAAGAATCAGGAGGAATGACTGTCGTGCCTCAAGATACAAACGCTGCGCAGTACCATTTTGAGCAAGCATCAGCGCAAGATCACCAAGGAGCCATGTTTGAACTTGGACAATTGCTTTTGAGCAACGACGACGAGTACAGCCTCGAAGACCAGCAATATGGTTTTGAAATGATGGATCGTGCCGCTCAACTCGGTTTGCGCGAGGCACAACTTGAACTTGGAAAGCTATACCACTCAGGCAAAGAGTATTATCAGCAACAGGAAGGAGTCGCTGTTGTTGTTGTACCGCAAGATCACGAAAGGGCATATGATCTATTTTGTCGCGCGGCGTACCAAAAGGACAAGATGGCTACCTTGTTTGTCGGATTCTATCACGAACATGGCATCCACGTTCCTCCGAGCTTTGACCTTGCTCGTGAAATGTACCAGGCTGCAGTCGACTTGGGAAACAAGGAACAGAATGGATGGTGGCTTGCCGAGCTAGCACTTGCAACTTTGCTGCATCGAAAGCCTGAACTGCGCGCCGAGGCATATACCTTGTTCAAGGCAGCCAGAGACCATCATCCAGATCCAAGCCAGAACGCTATTGCAGATATCATGTGCGCTCAGTACCAGTTATATGGATGGGGAGGTGTGCAAGTCTGCCCAGAAGAAGCATTTGCGATCTTGATCTATCACGCCAAAGCCAACAACGAAATCCGTGCCATAGTCCAAGTCGCCCATTGCTACGAGCAAGGACTCGGTGTAGTCAAAGATCTAAAGCTTGCCCGAATGTGGTACGAACGGCTCGTTGCCATGTGTGACAATATGATAGATGATGATGATGATACGTGTATGATTACATCCGAACAAGTATGTCAAGATATTGCTACGGCATTGTACAAGTCGGCGGAATTCTATAATCAAGGTGTTGCCGGCCCTAAAGATACTATGAAAGCACTCACTCTATATAAGCGTGCAGCCGATAAAGGTACAGAGGAACATTGGATATTTTTTTCGATTTTTAAATGAGTCTCTTTGTTAAATTACTGCACAACCGTCTAGGCTGCAAAGAAGCACAACATCATTTATTAATCTACATGCCACAATAGCAGCAATGACAAAGAAGTATGATCTATATGCAAACAAAGCACACATGAACATGTCAACCGCCTATGGATATCACACAACAAAACCAGACCATTTCACATCCTTTTTCCCTTTATTCCTTTATAACTATCATGCTATGTAGAACTACATTCATCCATTTCTTTTATTTTAACTCATTCGTTATTGTTTCCATCGATACCTTTTATCTTTTGTATATATGTTTCTCGTTTTTATATGTGTCATTGCTGCATTAAAACCAAGAAGAATATCTTATTGTTTGTTTAATGGAAGTTTTCATTGATCGACAGCTCCACTGTGCAAAAGTACATATTCTCTCGTACTATGTCCAAATCTCAAAACATCCTTGACTCGTAATTCTACGTATCTGCTACTTGGTATCTGTTCGCCATTAAGGAATGTTCCGTTGGTCGATTCTAGATCAATAATAAAAGGTCTAGAGAAGGGAGAGAATGTTGTTGTGAGTTACAATGATGTATACGACACCATCAGAAATGGGGATTTGGAACTATTCCTTACTTTACAACCTGACACGGTCTGCTAGCACCGGAAGAATCTGCTTCCGTAACAGATCTATATTGTAATACGGCGTGTTGTTTTGAACACGAGGGGTGATCGACAGGCATATCAACGATCTTGCGATGGATATTTATAGTTAGTACCTTTGCACATGATTCTTGTAATGCGTGTATATACGCACCGAACGTTCTCGTCCAATAAGATATGCACTTTGTCGGTGAAGATGCAGTAAATCTATCTGTTGTGATCCTTTGAAAACGTACAATCGCCATTTCTCGGTAGGTTTTGCTGCTTCAGGAGGTTCATTGTATTTTAATTCTACACCGTTGACAGTGTTGGTTTCGGCTGCAAGTTTGCCAGACAACCCAAAGTTAGGCTGCTGTTTCTCCTGCTCTTCCCGTCTTCTTCTTTTCTCTACTTCTTCTTGCTCTAGTCGTTCACGGTCTTCCCTTCTACCCCACTCGTATCGTTCTCGTGGTCGCCGTCGTCGGGAGTCGGGCTGCGATCGATGTCGTGAAGAAGGAGAGCCGCGTGGTGATGGCGAGCGGGATCGAGATCGTGATTGGTATCGACCTCGATCGCGTCGTGCTGGAGAACGTGATCGTGAGTATCGTCGACGGGGTGGTGAACGGGAAGGTGATGCCATGTCAGAAAGCGGAGGTGGCAGGTGGGGGAAGAAAGCACGAAAGAAAGCAGCGCTGGTTTTCAATTGTTTGCATTTTCGCTTGAACGGTATCACCTAGAAGAAGAAAAAGCATGGCAAGCGATCAACCTACCTACGTTGTGCTCGAAACCTCCATGGGCGCAATCACTTGTGAATTGTACACAAAACACGCTCCAAAGTACGTACGCGGCAGTGTGGAATGGCCCGGCTGGAACGACTTTTTAACATCTTCTGCGAACTACGCAACAACAGGACGTGCAAAAACTTTGCAGAACTTGTAAGTCGCCAATACGCACATATTTTGAAATGATTAGAGTGGGTTATTGATATCGTACAACGTAGGCTCGAAGAGGATATTACAATGGTGTCAGTGTATGTGTTTTTGCTAAATATACGTCAAGAAATTTGATCATCTACTGAACCTCTTGCTTCTTAATCTTGATCCAGTTTCACAGAATCATTGCGGTATGTAGTAACTTGATAAATAACCGATTGACATTACAATATTCTTATTTCTTTCGTTATACAGGATTTTATGATCCAAGGCAAGCGAAGTCTGCAAAATGTTGTAGATGCAAGATCAAGTTTCTCGCTAACTAATGGTTGCTAGGTGGTGATCCGACTGGCACTGGACGAGGAGGCACATCGATCTACGGGTAAAGTTTATAGCATGATAAGTATGAATGAGGAAAAAAAAGTACTAAGTATTTTCCTACAGTGATCGATTTGAAGACGAAATTCATCCAGAACTTAAGCACACCGGTGCAGGCATCTTGAGCATGGCCAACGCTGGACCCAACACAAACGGTTCTCAGGTATGAGAAGGAAAAAAAACTTGCAGATAAGAGATCTACTATTAAAAACTTTATCTTTTTCCTCTCTAGTTCTTCATTACATTGGCGCCTACTCCTTGGTTAGATGGTTAGCAAAACACACACAAAGTGCAACATGTGCACACGATATTTTTTGGCAGTGTAGTAACATGCGATTGTTATAGGTAAACACACAATTTTTGGCCGCGTGAGCGACGGAATGAACGTTGTCAAACGGATGGGTCTCGTACCGACCGATAGCAATGATAGGCAAGTGGACAAGCAAACTTTGCATGAATATATTTGACAGAGACCCAGTCCGCTGACTTCTAGAAATCGCATAGACCGAAGGATGCTGTAAAGATCAACAGAGCATACGTGGAAGAGTAATAAAACAAAGCACTGCAAATGAGTTTCCAATGTTACTACTAAATAGCGTTGTTTGTTGGTTGTGAGCAGTATTTGTGCCTCGGTCCCAGCACCAGGCAATGCGTGACGTCCGAGCGAGGGTGGTTGCAATCCTTGCTGCCAAGTTGGGTTGGCAAAGGCGCTACATAGCGCCTTTCGCATCCGAAACTCACACTTTTTGCACTCTGCTCTGACAACACTACCTATTTATCTTCTTGGTTTTGTTGTCACCTATGCTAAAGCACGTTCCTTCTCTTGTGACGATTGCACAGCAAGTTCTTGCGAGGAATTTAGACGGTACAACTTTTGTGCGAAAAAACTCATCCTAAACGCAAATTCGCTCATTCGAGAATCTTGAAGCGATCAGCGATGTCGGGGAGGTCCCGTACTCTCTGCTAAAAGAGCCGCTGAGCAAAGCGACACCAAAGCAACTGTATCGTATAGAACGAGCAAATCCAGTAAGGAGCCAACTTTCTTTTGGCAACACAAAGCGAGAGAGAGTTTCTAGTCCGCTCACCACGTTGCCGGCTATTTTGTGTAGCATTTGATGCCAGGATCAGACGGTAATAAAAACGTTTAACAAATAATCTATATACACGCACATAGCAAAATGCTGACTGAATTTACAGAACTTTGGCTACAACATTGCCTCACGTTTCTTGATCTTCGAGAAGCTTACGAAAGAGGCGAACACAGGGATCCCCGCTGCTGGAGAGCTTTATATCTGGTAAATACTTGTTTGTCAGTCAGGGTTATACATTTATGCAAATAGAAAATTGACTATTAGACTTTATTATAGAAACGTTTTGCAGAAAGCGAGAGGAAGCGAAAACTCGCTGCAGCCAAGATCAAGGAGCAATATAACAAGATTGAGAGTCAAAAAGCGGCTCGATCTATCAAAGTATTGACAGGCAAAGTGCCACTGCCGAGACGTAGAGGTGCATCTTCAAGTGAATCAGGTACTATAGCAACAATGGCAGAAATTGTATACAATGGATATGTAGGTAAACATTTTGCATCTTTATAGGACGAAGTAGGCTGTTTCAAGAAACCAAAAAGGCTGCTGATAGAACGCAAGTATTTTACCAACCGATGTCTTTTTGTTGTTGAAAGATAACGCTAATATTTTGTAACAGACGTGCGATGTATCAGCGTATACCACCGAGAGCTCCAGCAGTGACAAAACCTACAATTCCACCATCATCATCATCACCGTCATCACAACAGCCGATATCACCTTTACAACGACGGCAAACGACTCTACCTCCTAAACTGACTACTGCTACAAAGTCATCACCGCAGCCACCTCAAAGAAGCATGTCATATCCTTCTCCTCCTGTTCCTCCTCCTCCCAAACCAACTGCTAGCCGTTATTCAAACGATAAACCGTTACCTAGCATATACGCTCCACGAAGACCTTTACCCCATTCTAATATCGTAAGTCACCACAGTAAGTCGTTGTATATCCGAATATGCTAACAGACAACGTATACAAAGTGTTCCCCTAATTCAAAACGGCGCAAGGTAAGTTTTAGTTCTTTTGTACAGACAATTCTAGCTTGACAAAATGGTGCTTGATAGCTGGATACACCATCAGCCGCACAACAACATCCTGTATCTAGGACTACAGCCACCCCGGTATCTTCGCAACAAACCGACGAGGCAGATTCCAGTCCAAACACAAAGAAGCCAATGGCTAAAGTGAATTACAATATTTTCAAAGAGGCAAGTATTATTCTTTTTAAGCAGGAAACGAGTGTTTCTCCAAGGCACTGACATCCCCATTAGTTGAGTTGATGATTTGCATCCGAAACGGCGTACAGCGATTTTTAACATACCAAAGGAACATCCATTCGAGTCGTTGTTTCTTCTTTTCCTCTTTCCAGACAGAATATCCGAATTTTGTGAGCATTAAAGAACTTATGGAAAAGAAATTATTCATGTTATTTTCGTATACGTCATTTACACTACATTACGTTTTGTTGTACCAGAAAGTACGTTAAGGTCTTTTGTACATACACTCAATGCTCTTTGATTCTATCCGATTAGAATAGTTAAAACGATTAGAGACGCTACCACTTGCAGACTACTTATAATGCTGCTGCTTGCTGCCGCCGCGCCGTTGTTGCTAAGCCCGCCTCTGGAACTAACCGATAAATAATTGTAACTAAAGAGTCATGGTAGTGTAATTGGTAACACTCTCTGAATCTATCACATTCAAGCAGCATTCCTGGTTCAAGTCCAGGCCGTGACAACTCTTTCTTTGTTCTTTTTTTTGCTAGCTTTGTGCCTTTACGGCTTTTTTGACGGAACCCTAGATTCTCTTTCTTGCTGTGCGCAACAAACTATACCGCAAAGGCATTACCTAGCCAAGTCAACTTTCTGTGCTTAAAACAGAGAAGTAAATATCTTTCACACGTTTTCAGTCAGTTGTCCAATGCATACACTTTCGTTCATGTGCTCTTCTAAACCTCAAAATACCGCTATTGGCTTCGGTCTTCTTTTGCAGCAACATATTTCATGTAATGAAACGAGAAAGGGCCAGTGTAAAGATAAAGAGCGTTGATATTCTCATCATAATATATCACTGGTACATTCAGTGAGCAACGTGGTGCAGACAGACTAGCAGAAACCAAAGAGTCATAGCATTGCCAAAGGTGGCTATCGCAATCGGTAGTATAAAAGAGCGGTCCAGAAATTTTTGATGGTACGACAGGTCGCTAGCTGGATAACCACCGTTTAAAAAATGCTAGTTTTCTTAGAAGGTATATTTTATCTTGAGCTTCATTGTAGGAAGCAATATGCAATTAGTAGTAGTAATATTGAGTCTTCTTTGGTAAGAAAGTTATAACATGTACCGTTACTGGCTGCCCTGTAACGTGATATTGTAACTTGACGACTTTTTCCACACTCTCTTCAACCAACTAGACACTTGTAATCCTGGAGACCTGAAGAATAGTATCTTAGCTCCAAAGGTTCCGGGTGCTTATAAGGAGCTAGGTTTCAAGCAGCATGAGCAAGTCAAGATGCTGTTGCTGCGGCGGCGGCGACTTCTGCTGCTAGTATTTAGCCTGACAGACACCACACTCACAATCAGTTTCCTTGTAGATGCTAGATATGGTTCTTTGCAATATAACTACCTCTCGGTAAAACCATCGCAATCGTCGCATGTTACTGCTACATTGGGCAACTGTCATTCAACAAATTTGGGTAAACCATTTTATATATGGCAGGCTATATATAGTAAGCGTCTGCAAAATCTGCAAGACCTTCCATGGCATTTCATCAATGGAGCTCAAGACTTAATTAGAATCTACGTATTTCTATGGATGTTTCTTGTTTCCTTCATGAATAAAATGAATTACAGACCGTGCTTACCTCGTGTTTAATACAAGGAGAAAGAGAGAGTCAATCTGGAGCCTGAAGGTGTGTTATTTTCGATTGCGAAGGACGGCTGGTAGTTTAATCTCGCGTTTCATAGTTACATTTAAAAATATCTCACAGACGATTAGAATTGAGCGTGTATTAATTATCAACTAGCTAGCAAAGACTCAGTGTCGCCCGGCTACCTCAATCGGTAAAATGACCAAGTTGAAGATAGAAGTAGCAGAGAATCAGCGATAATATGCAACCTCTAACTCCTTTAACATACCTTTCGACTAATCCTATTATTAACTGAGCAGAAGGACAACGCTTATTTCATATATTTCGTGCTGGGCTCTGCTTATAAGACTTTCATTTTTGACAAAATCCCTGCTAAACCATCAGGACGTTATTAAGACAGTGTCAGCAGCGGCAAAGGCTATAAAAAACAGAGATACTTAGCAGCAGCAGCAGCTAGAAACGTTCTCAAAATTTCAATTCTTGTAGAAATAGTGTTAGATCTGGAACAATAAAGTTAGGTCCCTGATCTTATCTATATCTATACCTTTGAGACTTCTTGCGGAATACATACTCTTCCTTCAATAATGAGCGCCATCCTTTTACAACAAAGCGATGCAGATGCAGCGTCTTCTTGTAAGCACCATATGTAAAGACAATCATAGAGTAGAAGCATCATACCGGGTATACTGTAGACTTCATTGAAGTACCCAGGAGTTCCTTATCTATTTTTTTTCTGGATGTACAAGTTTAGAATTTCATGTGATTATATAGGACAATAAACTCGGTCAAAGGAGATAATAGCCTTGTAGCATTCGGATGAAAATCACACTGCGCAGGTACATCTAGCATGTAAGCGCTATGTAGTTCAAGCAAACCAACGCAAAATCAATCAAGTGGATAAACCGTTTTTATCGTTATGTGGAGACGAGAACTATTATCATACTATAGTTAATTCCAAGAGGAGCGCAAAGTTGCAGCAGTGCCTGTAACTAGTGGTATGTATGGATGAACTACTTCTGCTAAGCTGATGGGTCACTAACAGGAATGGAAAAAAAACATATTACTCATAAGGTTGGATCTCTACTCTGAGAAGTTATGTACACATCTAGTGTTTTCTAGTTAAATATACAGCCAAGAGGATTTCTTCTAACTCATGCCAGAAACTTTGTATGCACCAGCCAGCCATTTTTTCATCGAGCGGTCGCTACCCATCCAAGTAGCACTCTTACTTTTCCTACTTGTTCCTAACAAACTGTCCTCTACCTTTCCCAGTTGGCCCCCTTTTTCCTTAGCCACTACTTCTTTTGCCCTCTGCGCTTTCCGGCTTTTTCTATAAACTCCACCTTTCCAGAAACTGACGAGAGCAAAATATATGCAAGAATGCATGTAGCCGTTAAAGAAACTCATTCTATCTGTGACCCACCGAGTTGTGCTGAAGAACATGTTACACTTACTATGTATCTCAAGCAAAATGTCGTAACGCTTCTTGTTTTGCGCTATGTACCCACACAGGAAAAGAACTACGAAGACCACGAAGAATAGAAGGTAGTTAAGTTGCGTTTATTCTATAACTTTTGCAGGGTATTTATACCTTTTGAAAAATAAAAAGGATAATTCATACAATAAGGCAATAGCAAAGATATCTAAATGTTTGTGGAAGGGGGAATACGATTGGGAAAAGTATAAAAGGAAACGGGGTCAAGGACGAAAAAGGAAGTCGGCGACGTCCATGCACGACAGTTCATCTCCGATCAAAATAAAGAATACGAAAGCTAACAACTCAAACCTTTGAAGGTCGCAAGCCATTAGCCCGACGGGGGGCTCGAACCCCCAACCTTGAGATTAAGAGTCTCACGCTCTACCGATTGAGCTAGCCGGGC
>KK100068.1:1645-33071 GCA_000611695.1 Rhizomucor miehei CAU432
TTCCCTTCCTTAAAATCCCAAAGCAATTGAAAGCACATCTTCACATGTGCTAAAGCCCCTCATTTCCAAAATATTCCATCTCCTGTCTTGAACTTCCCCCGTTTCTATTACTCTTCCTTCTTGATCTGAAAATCCTTAATTTCTTTTAATTCCCTTAGGGGCTCACTCGCCATTTAGACATCTCTTTCCTCTCCTTTCAATCGAACTGACGACATATCTCTCGCCACCCCGACAATCCTAAAGAACATGCCCGGCGGTGTCCGTTACAGTCAAGCGGCCGGTGGTGGTGCGCCTGGCACCGATGCTCCCACCGCGTACGCCACAGCAAACATCCACGGTGGTGCTGGTACTCCCACGTCCCTTGGTCGCCGACCTACAACACTTGGACGTGCACCGACTCGTCGAATTGCTCCCGGAGCAAACAGTATCGCTAATGCTACACAGAACATGCAGCGGGGTCGTACTTTAATTCGGACAGAAAGATATCAGGAACCAGCTCCCCTTCTGACGGGCAAGCAGACTACAAGCCAGAGTGTTTTCGATCCATGGGTCCTGTTTTCTCGCATCGTCACCTTTTGGGCCTTCCCGCCCATGCTCCGAGCGATGGGCAAGACCGACAAAGGAATGCAGCAAGCCTGGCGCGAAAAGATTGCACTGTGTTTCATCATTGCTTGTATGGGTGGATTCGTTGCCTTTATTACTATCGGTTTGAATTCTGTCATGTGTCCCCCTGACCAACAAAGCAACGCTCAAAACTATGCATCATACAATGACACCGTTAACAGCGGTAAGTAGTGCGTTGGGAAAAAAATAAAAGAAGAAAATTAAGGAGGGAACTGTTACAAGGGCCGCAGAAAAAATATTGACTCTCTTTTGTAGCCTCTTTATTGGGTATTCTCGGATGGCAGTTTAATATCACAAACGCCGAAGTTGTCAATAATGTCAATTTGTATGACATTGCCGAGGTTCCCGGCACGGATATTACCACGTACTTCAAGCACGGCACAAACATTGCATCCTGTCAGAACATCGGGAACAGTGTCGCCGCCCAGTTTACTGCAGTAACTTTTGATCCCTGCAGCAACAATAATGGTCACAATGGCTGTCCGCTTGGCGACATTTCTCAAAGCACGTTTGACAAGTTGAAGATCAGTAACACGACCCGACTTGTCGGTTATGATTGGACACAGCTCGCATCATCTAACTTGGCCAACTACTTTGTCATTGATGGAAACGTGCTCAACATGGATCCATATATTAGCGCCCATCCGAGCCCTCTTGCAGATGATCTTCTCGATAAGGCCATCCGAGATATTCTCAGCACCTCGTTTGCAGAAGGTGGTCGTGATGGTACCAAACAGTTCTTTAGATCGAGCGAGTTGCGAGCCGCAATCAACTGTCTCGTCGACAAGTATCGTGCCGGCCACATTGACAAGGCTACCCCTGGATGCTTTGCAGCATCACTGGTCCTTTTCTGCGCCCTTGCTGTCGTGTTGGCCATCGTGTTTGCCCGTTTCTTCATGGCACTTATCTTTGCCTGGTTCTTATCCTGGAAGATGTCTCGAACACCACCTCCGATCGGCAGAACTGCAATGATGGCTAGCCAGACCATGGAAATGACGGATATCAAGCACAAACCATCGCCTCGCGCTGACTCTGGTGTCACCATCAGCGATGTCGCCAAGTTCAACTAGCCACGTTGGCAACGACCTGTACACAGTTTTGCTCATCACTTGTTACTCTGAAGGTCTCGATGGTATCCGCGCCACGGTCGAATCTTTGTCTACCACGGATTATCCTGACAACCGCAAGCTGCTTTTCTTGATCGCCGACGGTATGATTACGGGTAGCGGCGAAACCGTGTCCACACCGGATATCTGTTTGTCCTTGATCACGTTTGATAATCCAGACATGAAGAACCCGGAACCTCAAGCATACATTGCAGTTGCGGACGGCGCAAAGCAATACAATCAAGCCAAGGTCTACGCAGGACACTATGTTTGCAAGGGTCACAAGGTCCCCATGATCCTTGTAGTCAAGTGTGGTAATCCTGACGAGCAAGGAAAACCAAAGGCCGGCAACCGTGGCAAGCGCGACTCTCAGTTGATCTTGATGAACTTCTTCAGTCGCGTCACTTACAATGATCGCATGACACCGCTGGATTATGATTTGTTTAGAAAAGTACAATACTTAATGGGTGTCACGCCCGACTTTTTTGAGCTGGTACTCATGGTAAGTTTCCAGAGGAGAGAGAGAATGGACCTGCTGCCACACCCTTAAATGAGATATGATGGACTGATTTCCTTTTTTTTACAGGTGGATGCCGATACCAAAGTTTATGCATCCTCTTTGCGATTGCTGGTCAACTGCATGGTTAACGACAATCTTATTATGGGACTCTGTGGAGAGACAAAGATTGCAAACAAGAGAGCTTCATGGGTCAGCGCCATCCAAGTGTACGAGTACTTTATTTCACACCATTTGGCCAAAGGCTTCGAGTCTGTCTTTGGTGGTGTAACCTGTTTGCCTGGCTGTTTCTGTATGTATCGTCTCAAGGCACGCAAGGGCGATGGTGATTGGGTGCCTATCATCACCAAGCCTGAAATCGTTCAAGAATACTCTCAAAATACGGTCGATACTCTGCATCAAAAGAACCTCTTGTTGCTTGGTGAGGATCGTTTCCTGACAACGCTTATGCTTCGAAACTTTCCATATCGTAAAATGGTGTTTACGCCGCATGCTGTAAGTATTAAAAGGAAAAGAAGGAAAGGATGTGTTAAAACCTGTACTTCCTTGTTAACATATCCATTTTGTATCACCAGATCTGCAAAACGATTGTGCCTGATGAATTCAAGGTGTTGCTATCTCAACGTCGTCGATGGATCAACTCTACTATTCACAACCTGTTCGAATTGGTTCTCGTACGCAATCTCTGTGGTACTTTCTGCTTCTCAATGCAGTTTGTCGTCATGATGGATCTAGTTGGCACCTTGACGCTACCGGTTGCTATCGTCTTGACAATTGTGCTTATTGTTTCGCTATCACAAACGCCAATCACAAGTTTCTCATCGGCTACACCGTTGGTTCTATTGATTATCGTACTTTTCTCGCCGGCTTTCTTGATCTTGATTACGACCAAGAAATGGGTATATCTTGGATGGATGGTCGTCTATCTCTTTGCCTTGCCCGTTTGGAACTTTATTTTGCCTGTCTACTCATTCTGGCACTTTGACGACTTTTCGTGGGGTGAAACGCGTAAAGTCTCTGGTGAAACCAAAGGAGATCATCACGGCAAAAAGGATGGCGTTTTCGATCCATCCAAGGTTCCGTTGCGTCGATGGGAGGATTACGAACGACGACGTATTCGATCTATTCGCCGCAGAGAACGCAAATTGCGTGAATTGGGCCCTGTTCATACGACTCAAACGATCATGGAAGCAGAAGACGATCGCATGCTGCAATACGATGATGATACAGTGTCAAACTACACTGGATCGGACATGTCATCTATCCAGGGCAACCCGATGCACTACTTCGATCCATCCAAGGAAACACGTGGAAAAGCTGGGTCGGGATACTACCCTTCGTACACGCCTCAGTCGCAAGCGCCGCCACCGTTGCCCAAGACGACATCACCTCCTCGAGACACAACTGCCCAGGGAATGTACACTCCTGCACCCATGCAGCAGTCTAGGCCCTGGGCCCAGCAACAGTCTCCCCCACCTCCTCCTCCGATGCAACAGACTCCAACGTACACTTTGCAGCCCCAGCAAGGACCACACACGAATTATTATCGCTAGATTATATGCAAACGTACATAGTCTGTTCCTATCTCTACCACAACTCTTTCAGTCTCTCCCATAATTTTTTTCTCTCTTGTTATCTTCTTTGTATCTTTACTTTTTTTCCTCTGTCTCACTCTTAAACCTTCATTAACTTGTTGTTCCACAAAGGTACACAAAGTTCAAACAACGAAAAATGACCTTTTGAAGAAAAAAATGCTTTAGACTCTGTTGTATAACCTTAAATTCGTCTGTCTGTGTCTGCATGTGCTTCCGAGGAATACACACCTCTTAAGGAAGCAGCGATCCGCACCTGCATAGAAGGTCATCCGGCGGATACTCCCTGGACAAGGATTTGATGAAATAACGGACCTAGGCGAAGGTGTCCATTTTCCAGTGAGCAGAAGATAACTGATGTCACACAGTAACCGGTTGCTAATTCGATCCTCGTTGGTGGATGGTGGGATCACCCAAACCAAGATGATCATGGAGTTCAGTATAATGGAGAGAGGTCAAAGGAAGGAGTAACTCAAAACCAGTATCTTTGGGGAAAATTGTTAGCTGTAAGCGCCGTACATGAAATAATGATCTTTACACACTAATTTCCGTGATTAGGAGTCTCAGCTTTGTGCTTACACTTTCTTCGACGGACCTTTGCGTGCTAAAGCCTTTGCCAAAGGCTATCCAGTCGAAAGTCATCAGCAGGTTGAACCCACAACAACATCTCGCTCGCGTCTGCGGTCTATTAATTCAGAATTGCAAATCCGTAGCCGATGCTATGGATATCCCATTAGGAAGAACAAGTGTATGTGCCAACATTGCTTTTCTCAGATGATGGAAAAAGCACGAAAGTGCAGTATACTATTCGCTTAAAAGTCTTCAGCATCCCAAGTACCATGCAACATAAGCTCCCCACTTGGCAGCCTATCGAAGAGATGAATGAAGAAACGTTCATCAAACAGAACGTTGAGGTCTTCATCTCCATGCGTATCGGTACTTGCTGATGATAAGCATGATGGTTAGACACTGTACTTATCTCCCTGTTGTTTCTGTGTACTGATCAGCTTTTGTACGGCAATAAGAGTTATGCAGCCGGTCACATCATTTGGCAGAGAGCAAGACTTCAGGCCTGATTACGTTGCGTACATCATTCCCTCGTCGGGCCTGAAGGAGCTTGAGCTGGTTTGCAACCGAAATCAAAACGGAGCGAAATTCGATAAAAAAAAGTTTGAATCAGGTTTCGTTCGCCCCGGCAAAGAACTGCAAATGATGCTGAATAAGCTCGTCATGCATAAAATCAAGGAGCCTGCTGTAGTGGAAATACTAGTACACGGTAGAGTATTTGCAGCGATCCGCCAAAGATTATAAGATGATTGCTAAATTTATATGAATATCCAGGCATTCAAGCAGCCACATACAAGGTGACACTCCCAGCACCTGGTCACTACCCTCATGGTAGACCTTGGGAGATTCAAATTCATGAAGGGGTTCCATATTTCATCAAGCCCGGCCGATATGAGAGCTCCTTGCGTCACGGGTGTGCCTTTTACGCAACGGTGATGCCTCGTTGTGGGACGACGAAACCTTTCCCCCTGGTTGGTGTCTATCTTCTCTGCCAAAGTTTAAAACTGAATGTATTCTCAGCTTTGTAGCGTCAGTCGAAATAAATGAGTATTATGCATATGCAAACACCTGTACAAATCTATATTGGATGGAGATAGCATACCAGAACTGCTGCTAATCCCTCGAACCCTCCTTTTCAACTTTTTGTTGCAACAAAGCTTCCTGATGTTTTCGACTGTCTGGTATCGCTGTGATAATCTTGCAGCGTTTTCGATAGACCGCTCATCGCTTCGTCGGTACACTCTTTCAGGCAGACGCACTTTTGTATATATTAGGTGATGCCGTAAAATGCTGCGTGAACTACTATTGCTTGTATAGCTACAGATGATTGCGCGGCGCACAAGCCAGATCGCATGCATTGTGCAACGATCCCGATTCCCAAAAAAGATACTCAATGGCCTTGCGCAAACCATCCCAAGCACACAGTAGGGCAAAAAAGGCTATCGGTGGTCTCAATAGTTACACAAAAGGGTTGCATGAATGTGCCAACAAGATCAGAATTCATTTAGGTTTACTTGATGTCCTCCCCAGAAAAATCAAGTCGCTTGTAATACGACTTTCAATGTAAATTTTCGTTGATGAGCTTTCAATAGTCTTCTCTAAATAGTCCTTTTATTCATCACTGACTTGTATAAAACGTTCCAGTGACAGCAAATATAAGAGCAAGCATAGTTGTAACCCGCAAACACCACACAAACTTCAGATGAGAGCGCAGTCTGCCAAAAATGGCTGTACACATGGTGAGTGGTGCGCACATGGCGATATTGCTTGGTTGTAGATATTCTTTTTTTTGCTGCTACTCAACTATTTAAATTGGAGCATTGAGAATGAAAAAGCGATGCGCAAGCGCCAGAGTTGCAAAACACTTCTCTTCCTCACTTTCTTTTGCGTTGGGCATTCCGAGTCCTCAACGCTCTTAAATTATTTCATTCTCTCGAGACCCAGAAATGACTACTTGCCCTGTTTCTATTGCGTCGTTGGACAATATCGTGTCTGTCACGCCCGAGACCTGTCAACGACCTTTTATTATTATATTGTCTCCACTCGCATTGCTGTACGAACTCCTCGACGCCAATAATGAAAGCGTTTTGTAATCTACGGAAGAGTGATCAGGCAGAGGAGGAGAAGATCTTACCAACGCGTTAGGAATAAACTGAAGAAATAAAGAAGTTCGTTATCGCAAAGATGTCTTCTGCATTCCGATAAGGATAGATACCAACAAGATAGCTAGACGAGATAAATAGTCTATTGTAGATTTAATAGTAATGAAAGTATGTACTAACATTCATAGTATTTAACATGCGATATTCTATTTGTTTCCTTTGCACTGAAGCATCCAATAATAGGTTGCAACGCTCCGTCCGAGCGTCAGAATGGGCCGGCCGAATATAGGTTTCAGCAACCGTGACAGCTATTAACCTAATCGGAGAAGTCAAAACTTTGCATATGTAATAGGGGCTTGGCTGCGAGCGTTAAGATGGATCATCTTTTGAACGGGCAAAAGTCCATGGATATGCTGCTACTTATTACATTTGCCTTTTTTCCATGTCACTACAACTGCGGTGTATGGCATGAATGGTCATGTACGATTCGCTGTAAGCTACAATCTAGAATTGCCTTTCTACATAAAAGCATGGAGTATACTTTGGGATAACCTCATTCTGACTTTCCTCCCATTAATGGGGTAACTAATGTGGTTTCCGAAACCTAGGCTTAGCTTTACTCGTACGATAATGCTCTGAACAAATCGATATAACTAAAATGCATAGGAATGCCTCGTACAAAATCCCAGCCCGCCGACTCAAGAGCAAATGTACAGTACACATTTACTAATAACAGCGCAGACATTTCTGAACTGACAGAGGGCACACGTTGCTGTGAAGAAAGGGGGATACGACCGCAGATTACCATTCTTGGGCCTGATCACGATGCCGGAAACTCCGCAAGCACGCTCTGGGCTAAGGGCGTCCTCGTTGGCTTGGGAGATGGGGACCTTTTGCTCTTCTTTTCATCACAGTTAAGCAATGGAGAAATTCAAGGAGGTAAGGTGAACGTCGTTGCCATAGAAAATACTGTTTCTAACAAGGAAAAAAACAGAAACTTGCTTCGCTTCGCGCCGAGATTGATTCTGCCAACGCACGTGCTGAAGGTCTCGAAGAGAAAATCAAGCAGTTAGAAAGCGAGCACAGCCAAAAGGATGACAGCTTGACCGACCTTCAAAACCGTATCAAGACTCTCGAAGAACAGCTCGAGGCTACCGAAGCAAACTTGAAGGAGACCACTGACAAGTATGTATATAGGTTTTTTTGCAAAAGTAAAAGCAGGTCAAGGGGCAGGATACTTATCCACGTCATATAGCTACCGTGAAAGTGACTTGCGCGCCGAGCAACTCGGAAAGAAGGCTATCAAGCTCGAGCAGGAGAAGCAAGAATGGGAAAAGAAGAACGCAGACCTGGAAGCAAAGCACCAAGCTGTCAAGTCAGAATTGGAAGAAATGGAACGTCAATTGGAAGGCGTATAATTCTCAGTTACCCCAACTTTTATATTTCTCTGTGAAGTTTATTAAACTAAACAGGCTATCTTTAATCGTCAACTGGAACAGTAAGATCGGGACCGTTGCCAAGAGGGACGATTTGCGTAGGATTGATCTGGCGGTGGGACATGTAGTAATGTCTCTTGATATGGGTCATGTTGACCGTGCAGCCGACTATATGTATAACAGCGAATGATGATGATAAGTAACTCTGGAAGGGCAATTCAAAAATGTTAGAGATAGTACCTCCGGGCATCTGGTAAAGACGACGAGCCCATTTCAAAATGTTGGGATAGTCCTTTTCGATGCTCTTGATGTTACATTTAAAGTGGCCATGGTAAACGGGGTCGAATCTAAAAAGAGCAATAACGTGGTTTGTGTGAGAGAGACGTACATTGTATGCTATTTTCAAAGGAAAATAACTATAAAAAGAATCGAGTACCTGATGATCGTAGTCCACAAACGAATATCAGCTTCGGTAAGAGTATCGGCAACCAAGAATTTTTGCTTCGACAAGATGCCTTCGATTCTATCCAATGACTCGAACAATGGACGTACATTGCGTTCATCTAGCAATGGCAAGGTTGTGAATAAAAAAGATAGCATTTACAGTCTGCATTAAGTACATACAAGCCTGCTGCGTTGTTGCGAATCCGGCCTTGTAAACGCCATTGTTGACAGTGTCATACACCCAGCTATTCACTTCATCAATCTCCTTTCGCAACGATTCAGGATAAAAATCGAGCTTCTTCTTGTCATCAGGTAGGAAGCGATTGAAAGCATTGTTGAATATGCGAATAATCTCGGAACTCTCATTGTTTACTATTTTGATAATACAGGTAAGACGAAATCTGCAAAATGCTTACTATATCCCTCTCAGCTGATTAATACACTTACCGATGGTGCCGAGCTTCTTGTCCCACAAGACGGGTACAGTGAATCGGCCCTCGTAGTTGGGATTCGCCTTGAAGTAGAGGTCACGCATATATTGTGCGTTGTTCACAGTATCTGGAATTGCTCCGGGACATTCTTCAGGCGTAGAGAATTTCCTTATTACAGTTGTTAGTAATTTACGTCTTTTCGCTCCATGAGAAAGCTTGCACAGTGCCCCCCCAACTTTCTACTCCAAATCCGCAAAACCGCCAACTTTTTTATGAGGGTTATACAATTGACGCCATATCCTTACCAGCCCTTATCCAACATCAGATAGTCAACGACAGAGACCCCAATCAAGTCTTGAAGTCCCTTGAGTTCACGAACAATCAAGGTGCGGTGGGCCTGCAGAAAAAGAATAAGTATCGGCAAAGATAATGCATACTTACTGCATTCCTTACCCATGGACATGCAAAGGATACGTAAAGGTGATATCGATTGCTATAGCAAATAAATTAGATATTGATGAATGACCACCCCAACTAAACGACCCTTGGAAGCCCCTAAACATACGGTTCGGGAGCAAACTTGGCATCAGGCTCGTCCTTGATCCAATCGCGAAACACAGATTGCTGGCGTCTGAATTCGCCGTCCTTGGATGCCCAGTTAAGAATGGCAGGTTGCTCTTTGGAGGAAGACATGTTGCGTAGAAAGACCCTTGTTGAAGTCGCGGGTTGAACGCGGTGACCTAGCACTGAGAAACGAGTAATTGAACGGAATAGGGTTTGATTTGTCATTGCTTACTGCAACAAGCCGCGCTGCATGAAGACTGCTGAGTTGAAACATCTTTAGCACTTTGCTGTTCGCTAATTGGAGTTTTTATTTGCTTAACCGAATTGCAGCGGAACGACGTGAGATGATCTTCAGGAGAAGCAAATGCATGCAAGAATTTCTACCGCACCGACCGAAAGTGTAATAGAAAAGAAAATAGAAAATGAGAAATGGGATCGACATTGCTTTTTGTGCACTGACCGTGACAGTGACAGTCTGACAGATGATGAACCGAATTTCCAGAATGTATAAATTAGATCATGCCGATATATTGGAGATATATCTTAAAACGGGATGATCTTGACATTAATGCTTGTATATATAGCGTTCTCCTTCTTCCTATCTGTCTGCACGATGAAGTTTGTTTAAACGCTAATGGACTAGCAGCGGATAAAGCTCCTCTCTCTTTCCCCCTGCCTCCCCTATTTTTAACGACAACAGCAAGGAGAGGAGTAATAGTGGCAGCTTCTTCTTCCTTCCTTCTTCGTTCATCACCTTCTTTGTTACTGTTTTTTTTCATAACTTGCATAGATCCCATCATATTACCATGACGATACCCAGTGATGATCATCAGCACCATTCCCAAAAAGTAATGCATCTTACACCCGGCGATGACAGTGGTATAGGAAACAATGACGAAAGCTGCAAGGACGGCGAACGGCCCAGAAAAGAATCTGATATCCAGTCCATGTTGCCGACGGCTAAAAGCTCGACACGGGCCAGCACTCTCCGAGATGGAGAGTGCGAAAGGGCACAAGGTGGCGGCGGCGTTCGGCAGATGGTAGCACATCTGTACTGCGGCTTCTCGCAATCCCTTTTACTAGAGAACACCGCCAGCGTAGCGCGGGATCACCTGGGTAACTCTCTCTCTCTGTGGAGCGCACGGCCCTGTTTGTTTGTCCCCAAAGATATTTACCATATTCTGTTAGCAAACGAAAGGACATTTTTAGCATGGTTACGGACATCGATGGCCCTGATCACGGTGGGCGTTGGTAAGGCATACAGATTGGTTTTTTATATTCTGGGATAAACAAGTGGAAAAAGAGGAACAGGCTAGACTAAATCTGGGCATGACAGCGATTACACAACTTTATCACTTGGCGCCGGGCGACACGGCAGGCATCGACCATCGAAGGATGGGCAGGTCGATCGGTGCTATTTTTGTGACATTCAGTATCCTCTTTCTCTACTTTGGAAACGCACGGTACTTTCACGCGCAGAATGCAATGACAAAGGGATATTTCCCTGCTAGCCGGGGATCTGTATTATTTGCGTCCGTGTCAGTGTTAGGCATGTTACTGGCTATGTTTGTTGTACTTGTCCTGGACCGTGCCTGATTTACGCGGTCAAAATTCCAAAAAGTAAAAGTTTTAGAGCCAGACGATTGGGGATATAACGTTTCAGCCTCTGATGTTGCACACAAGGCATGCTGCCGGAATGGGCGTCTGTCCGTTCCGTTTCACAGAATCTGTGGGCGATCCATCAGAACATCAAACAAAATATACTTCGTGAGTTTACAAGACTCTAATTCTGATTGAAACATTCCCATTCATATCCATCGTCCGTGAGCAATCGTGACATTAAAAAGAAAAAGAGAGTCTTAATGTCTTTTGGATTTGTCAGATGATAGAAAATAACAAATAGAAATTCTCGGGCTGCCCATCATTTTTTTTACATTTCCGTATATTTTTAAATTAGAATATCGAGACGAGAGAAAGGTCATGTAATAGAAATTTCTTTGTTTACAACAGAAAAGAAAAGTTGGGCTTCATTCAGGTGCCCCACTCGCTTCATTTTCCCCCGCATCTGTCTCACAGAAACAACTGGAAAGTGAAGAAAAGGTGAAGCAATCAGACTTGTAAACAGCGAGCGAGTAAATAAGATCTAATGAGCCTTGGATGAACATGATATTATAATATGGAAAAAGATGTTCTATGCACGTAGCAATGTTCGTTATGGTATCCTGCATTGGATAATGATAATTTTAAAGTGAAACCGGAACGCGCCGGTTTGTCTCTGTGGGGACGGCACTTATCCATATTGGTCCATGATGCCCATGAGTGTTGCACACGACCTTGTTTACTGTTACACCGCACCTCGATCCCGAGACTAAGTTTTCCTTGCGTCTGTGTGCAGTCAGTGTAAGGATTGTTTGTGATTACCAGTATTGACAGTCTGTGTGAACGAAAAGGAAAAATCCTGGCTGTTTTACATCTGGATACATCTCCATTTCCGGAAGAAACACCGTTGCATGGAAACGTTAAAGGGACTTGGGGGTATGGGAGACACATGGTGGGATGACAAGGAAGCAAAGAAAGACTAGAGAGAGAAAGACAACCTGGTTTGGTGGCACCGTCGATGTCAACTTCACGTAGGGCGAAATTAAGGTTTGGGGATTCTAGGTCGCCCAAAATAGGTGCTAGCTGGCCTCGTCTCACTTTTGCGCACGCCTCGACCATAAATATAAACCTTGACACACAAACACAGAGTGCGCTTTGTTTTTATGGGATTGTGGAATATATAAAAGGAGGTGGCCACAGCTTTTCTTCGGGGTTCTCACACACACACACACACACACACTCGCACACAACAAAAGTTTCATATTTCATTTCTCTCACATCTCATATTCATCTCATCATGGTCTGCAACCATCAGCGCCGTCAAAACTCTGAAGAACACGCCTCCATCGTCCCAAGACCTCCTGTCAATCATCATGGTCCAGTCAAGCCCATCAATACAACCGGTGGTCAATGGTATGTTAGCACAAAATCGGTCGACTATAGCATGAATCTCAACCTAATTATTTATTGCATTTAGCACTTGGTGCGGCAAGTACGGTCACCACAGAGGAAGCTGCCCATTCCTCAGATAAATCCCTTTCTTTCTTTTGCATCCATACACGTAGTATATTCATCACCATCTCCTTCAACGCCAAAAAAGGTAACAGCATACACATGTCAGGAAGAAAACGGAACAGAAAAGAACGTAGCACGTCTCAACAAATGAAAAACAAAAAGATGGACACATCGCTCTTTACGATCAACGCACAACAACAAGTTTTGAATATTCTCTTCTTGTATCTCTATAGTACTAGCCGTTTGATTTTCCTTTTTTCCCCAACAAAAAAAGCTCTTGTCTTCTTTTTCTAACATTGCATTCTCATACGCTTATATGCCTAAACAAATAAAAATTAGTGTGCCGTGGCTTGCAAACCTCTTGTTTCGTTATGTTAAAAATTTACAGTAATACATTTGCCTGGCGTGGGCAACGCAAGTAGGTCTCATGTCTGTTATAGTACATACAGAGTATAGATAGATGCTTCTAGATAGAGGATAATGGACGTGTGTCCTCCCCCGTTTCCCGCGCACTTGTGCACACCTGATCAACTCTGTCAGGTTCAATTTGAACATACCGGGAGCCTGGGGGAGCCAGCATTTCAAGTCAAAGTTTGAGCTGTGCCACGTCTGTCATGCCCTGGAAGCTCATCGGTAGTACTTACCGTCGGATATATGCCGCGATCAAGTACCTTGGCAACATTGCTCGCTCATATGCAACAGTGACGGAGCGCACCTCAAGCAACTATTGCTTTGGACAAAGGCTCCCTGTCTGCTGCGATAGCTTGACTGTGTACCTGCACCTATTGGACGCACGCATTGTTCAGTGTAAGCCTTTTTCTTTTCTTTTTCGGGCCCAACGGCGAATACAAAAATGGCAAGACTTCTAAATGCCACGATAAATTGGTTGTAAGGTCAAGTCATTTTCAACTCGAGTGACTATATTTTCCCGCCTGATATCATTTTACGAGATGATACTAGCACAGGGCGTTGTGACTTGTCCAAGTTACTGGGGATGTCACTAGGAAAGCTTGTCTCCGCGACTGGTTACTCAATGTACATCGCACCCTGAGCCGTAATGTGTGACAAGAATAAAGTGGGCAAAACGGTACCTGCTGTCATTACCGTCTGAAACAGAGCATCTGCGCGAATTGCCATCCTTTACACTTCCCTTTCATTCTTTCGATCGAGTTATGCAGCTCTTCACTGTAGCAATAAATATACCTACTATGTCATTTAACCATTGAAAATGAATAAATACTGCTCGCATTACGTATGCCATTACGTCCACTCCGTTTCTCGACGTTTTTGATCTAGTTGATTTCTAGCTCCTCCATTTGATATCATTCAACAGTGTGATGAGATATAACAAGTTTTTTTCTTTAGCATAGCAACAAATGATGCGATGTAATATGGTAATTTTGAAAAAAAGAAAGGTTATGTACAAAGATGCTTGAAAAGTTGTTGTCGTGGTTAATAATCTATCCACGTCTTGTAATATTCACAGTTTGCGGGATTGACAGGCCCATCTTCAGTGCAAAAGTTAAAGACGGGGCATTTGCCGCAAGGTGTCTCTGTCAAAGCTTCCGTAGGCAATCTACTCGTCGTTCTTCTGACCGCCTTGTAAGCCCATGGGACTTGGTCGTCATTTTTTTCGTCATCGCTTAACTCGTCGTCAAATCCACCACCGAAAAATGGTAATCTCTTTTCAATAAGACCGTCATAGACTAGGTTTTCAAGTAAGCTGGTGATGTCCTTGATGCTAAGATCGACGGATGAAATGCGCGAGTCGGTAATGAATTTGCGTACGTCTGCTGCAGTTGGATAATGTTCGTGGTCAGCTCCAAATACGGCGTCGCGTACATTTTCAACCCGAGGAAAACTCTAAAACTCAAAGTTGAGAAGAAAGCGTCTACAAACTCTGGATCTAGAACACCGCGAACTTACTCTGCCTGTAATGTACTTTAAGCATGCACTTTTCAAACTGTCAATAAAGTCTGTATCAAGTTCTTGATCAGTGTACCAGGCGCCACCAGTAACCTCGCTTGAAGGAGTGATATCAAACAGCATGTAGATTTTGCGTGTGGGAAACTTTACGTGCTTGACCGCCTTGATCTCTTGCTTCTGCTCGAGAGTTTTCAATGTACGGTTCAGCACGATGGTATGTAGGTTGGTTTTCTTCTTAAGATCTCTAGTCCAAATGCCTTCGTTGCCGGCAGCGCGGATCGCATTGTATACAAGACGAGCTTCGTCCGTCATTTTATTTGCTCTGCATACATAATATATATCAGCTTCTTTTCTCCCTATCCACGTATACACAGAAAGCTTGCTGAATGTATATATCGAATTGCATACCTTTCTGCTTGAGAGAGATCAATGACGCGGACCATATTCTCTCCGTTGAGTGTCACCAACTCGATGGCATTCTATCACGAAACAGTTTAGCAGCTGCTAGCTACATAGCACAGTCAAGCACACTAACTGAGAACTCACCTTCTTCAGCAGCAAATTCATAGCTTCCATTGCATCTCCCTTTTCCATGCCTGGAGGAACCTCGTTGAATTTAAGGCCCTGAAAGAGGTCAGATTTGGCACTTTATTGAGTATCGTCTTTTGAAGTTTACATAACGTTAGCTTTTGACTTTACCTGAGGCTGTGCCTTTGCAAATTGATAGTACTTCCATTCGGCATCAGAGAGTCCGAGAGGATTGCCACTTCCTGCGGCACCTTCCATTGCAGCAGGTAATGAAAGAAGCTTCGGTCTGTGTTGAAAACTCCCAAAAATCAGCCACCCACCGAGAGTGCTTTTGCATGAACATGCTGTTTTAGGAAACTTTTATTGTTTTATCATTTAGTAATTTGTATACGCGCTTCTTTGCAGCCATAAGCTGAAGGAGTGATCTCGATGAGGAAGTTACGGGGAATAGAAATGGTCGGAATATCCTTAAAGTGAAGTAAGCATAAGAACGATATAACAGCATATAATTTGAAAATGGTGGACTTACTATTTCAGGGCGGTCAAAAAGATAGGCATAAAGGCACTTTAGAACTGTTTCATGTCCAATGATGAGGACGTCGTTCTTTTCTCGTTCTAGTTCCATGATAATAGACTCGAGTCGAACAGCTAGATCGTGATACGACTGTAATGGTTGAATTGATTGGATTAGATTGGGACAATCCATAAATAACATTGAAAGCATTGCCTTCTTGTTACCTCTGCCCTTGGATAGCGATGGCGGTAAGGATCTTGACGTGCTCGCACTACTTCCTCGGGGAACTTTTCTTTCAACTGTTCCATTGTCAAATTATCCGCCTCGCCAGGGTTCAATTGAACGAGTACTGAATGTAACCGCACTGGAATACCAGCATCCTCAAACGGCTTTGCAGTCTGCCTTGCCTTCTTTCTGGTTGACGTCCACACTGCTAGCGGGCGCTCTTGTTCCTCCGACGATGCAATCTGTTGTGCTCGATATGCGAGAACAAAGTTTTTCAATGTTTCGGCATACTCCAGACCTTCCTCTGTTAGATCTGTATCACTTTTGTAAGTAGCATTGCTAGGTCCTCTACCAGTCTACATAAAAAAATCCAATGTTAGAACCCAATCGCAGCAGTGATATTTTTTTGTGTAAATATTCACCCTTGCGAAATAGATTTTTCTCGGTTGAATATGCAAGTTCATCAAGTAATACACAATGCGCGACTGAAGATATCCTGCCACATTGTTCACAATTATCTTTTCGCCGACATTCAATAGTTTTACAAACGGTAACTTTGTATCCGCAATTGTCTCGTAATGTTGCATATGTTGTTCTATGCGATGCTGTAAAAGTCAATGTCAATAATTGACCCCAGATTCATAAATTAATCTCTTCTTCTCTCACCGTATAGTCTTTGACAGCTTCTTCGGGGTCCCAACCAACATACTATAAGAATGTTATTCAGTCACCATGCATACTTTCATAAAAGAATTGAACTTACATCTGGTGATGATATCTTTACACTTCGTATATTTGCAAGCACTATATCCTGCCTAGTACATATCGATTCTATAAGGATCGTTACCGTCAATGGGTGGAAGTTACATACGAAGATAATCGAGGTCAAGACAAACCTATAAAAAGTGGCTAATCACCTTGTTAAGAAAAATGCACATTTGTTCTTGTCAATTTTTTCTACTCACATGTATATCATTGGCAACAAGTTTATCGTGGATCTCACGTCGGCGACTTTCAGTGACATTGTTGCCATCATAGATACCAACTTGTCCTCCTCCGTTCCAGAGCCATTCGATCATATCATCCAAACATTCGTCTGCAATCTTTTCTCTGACCTTGATAGCCTCCGTGTTACCTAATGAAGAAGAAAAAATGACATTTGTCAGCAGAACAGGTAACCAGGATGTGTGTGTGTGTCTCACACCGTATACACACAACTTACTTGGGTCGAACCAATCGTTCGGAATGGAGCCCATGCGTTCTCTGCGGTAGTTGCCCACACTGAAAACTCGCGTGGAAACACCAAGCCATCGTAGATAACGACAAAGGGACCGAGAAACGTGCGTTTTGCCACGAGCCGGGAGACTTTAAGCAACGAAAGTTATTAGCCTGAACGGCCGATTATGCTGAACATCTATGAAAGAGCTTGAGACACTTGCTTACCCGACAGTGACAATGGCAATGGCACCTGCGTGGAACAGTCGTCCACTGGCTGTCTTGTAGAGTTGGGCAGCCATGACAGCGACGAGTGTGTGTGTTTGAAAGAGAGGGTATGTTTCAGGAACGAACGGGGTTTCTTCCAAAAAGAGGTCCGGGATCTGCCCTTCAAACGTCAAAAGATGGAAATCACCCACTCTATCGGATATTTCTAAAGCTTCTGCATTTTTGTATTCATTCACAACAGCGTATCATGATAGCATGTCTTGATAAAGATGCTCGAAATACTGGGACAAGGAGTGGTTTGACAGATAATAGAAGTTTACTGTCGTATACTAAAAAAGGTGTGAATAAAAGAAAACGCGGACCTGGTGAGGGTTGACGAGGGTATAAGCTACTATGTAAATGTGACGAGCTTTCTATCACAAGTTGGGATATGAGAATGGGGAGTATGAGATTATTGTTTGATGAAATGTAGGGGAAGGAGTAGGAAAAAAAATAGTAATGTTGAATTTACAGTTTAAGGGACGCAAAGAGAGAGAGAGAGAGAGAAAGAGAAAGAGAAAGAAAAGAGTTATGATGCAGATGCGGCAGAAAAGGGTATTATGATTACCACCATCCCAAGAGCTTCCACCAGGCCATACCAACAGTAAAGTAGACTACGAGGTAGAGTAACGCGACTTGGAAACCAATGAGGAACCATTTGGTGCGAGAGACGTATCCAGGTGCATAGTACATGGCACACATTCCTGTCGAGTAGTTTGTCTGCATGGAAAAGTTAGAAAAAACTCCTGACATCCGCGGAGGCATTGAGGGATATAGAACGTACCATGCAACCACTCAAGGCACCAAAATACGCCAAAAGCGCCGTAAGCAGCATAGGCTGCGCACCTAACGCATGGCCTGCATCCAGGAACGTGCCAACGAAAGCGACAATGTGTGCACTGAGGGAGGAGAACATAAAAGTTGTGAGAAAATATGCGATTGCCAAGAACGGCACGGGCGCCAGGTTCAAATCCTGAATGATATCCGAGATGCGATGGCCCAAGAAAGCAGACGCACCAGCGTCAGAAAGTTGATGTGCCATGGTGACAAATCCGCCCAGCCAGAACAGCGTGTCCCACTATAATACGCGCGCACACAAAAGAGAGAGATAGGAATTTAATTTTCTACAAACAAATATGCTATGCATTTCATTCTCTTACCGCATTAGTATTTTTCGAAATATCTTTCCAGGTAAGCGTACCCAAGTGCAGCAGTGCGACGATCCCCAGCAATGCAACAAGAGTTGCATCAAGATTGGTGTAACTTGAAGTCACCCACAGACCGAGGCACATTACCAAAACAAAGCACAGTTGCTAAAGAAAATTATATCGAAAATGAATATACATGTTATTCACAACAACATGAGTCAAAAGAAACCAGCTTACCAGTTCCTTGAGAGACATGGACCCCATGCGTTCCAGTTCTGCTTGGGCGTGCTTGACAATACTATCGTCAGACATCTTTGTGGTAGAACCTTGTTCGAAATCACGGCGCTTCTTTTTCTCGGCATCAAAGCCGGACGCCCAGCGTAGTAAAACGGGCAAGGCAGCAGCGCAAAGCAAAGCTGGCACAATACTGCCCTTGAGCCATGTCAAGAAATCAAAGCGGACTCGAGAATACACCTGCGATGCTCGGGTGGAAACCATAGGGTTGGCCGCCATACCTAAAGAAGTCCTTGATGAGTACCTCTGCATATATTACAGAAGATCCTTGTGCAGGATGAGTATGTATTTTACCAGTGAGAAACATGGAAGCTGATAACAAGTTGGCATGGTTTCCAACAAGCATGAGAAACCTGCCAACAGCCGGATCTTGATCCGGTGTCGAGCCGAGTGTAGTTGCAATAGAATGAACAATAGGGTGCACAATACCACCACCTCTGGCCGTATTGCTCGGTACAAAGGGTGCCAAAATTATTTCTGCAAAGATTAACATATTGTGAGCATACACGCAGCACATGACGATCCAGGGAAGAATTCTATTGTTTCCCTTGCTGGCATTTTCTTTGTACCTGAAAGAACGACAGCGTATGCCAACCCCATGACCCGCTTGCCAAACATTCTGATCATCAGGAGAGACACCCGACGACCCAACTTGGTGACCTCCACTGCTTTTCCTAGATGGAATGCTGCAAATATGAGCCAGACGACCGAGCTTGAAAATCCTTCAAGGGAGTGATGGAACGATTCCTTTGCTCCTTGACACTCGTAACGGTTGCCAGTGAGAGGGTTGGTTGCGCCACACAAACGGCATTCGGTTGATAGTCCGGTTGCTGCGTCTTCGCATTGGAACGAGTGGGTCATGGCCAACAACGTCAGACCCGTAAGGACTAAAAGTGATATGTCGACCGATGTAGTAATTAATGCAAATATACAGCTGTAAAAAGCAATTAATAAATCAGAGAGAACTGGCTTAGTCTGGACTGATTTTGTCGAAGCTCCTACCTGACAAAGACAGCAAGGAGATGGATGGCTGTTATCGTCAGTTCCTCCGTGGGCTGGAGACCAAACCATATGATGGCACCGACAGTCAAGGCTGGTAACAGTGTAACAGGTTGGCTGTGCAATATTTGCGACCACGGTATACCGCCTGATGAACATGGCGATTTAAAGACTTGTAGGCTGCTGAGCATCCAGTGGCAAGAGTTCTTACGTCTTTTCGACTTTGCGCTGCCGGGATGTAATAACAAGGAGTCTTCTGTCGCTTGATAATCCATAGATGACATTAGAAAAGCGGCGGGCAGTAAAGGGAAAAAAAGAAGGAAATGTAAGAATAGGGAACGCAAAAAATTGCTCGACTTATATAATGAATAAGAGACGGGGGGAGAGATATGGAGGGTTGATGTGCAAAGTGACAAAGTTTCTCCATCTGTAGCCTAATAAGATTTGCTCTCCACCTGATTCGCTTCCCTTGTCTCTCAACCAAGAGCGTCATAAATCACTCACGCAACACACACACAGCGCTTTGCACCGGATATACATTTTCGCCTCGTGCACTTTAGCAAACACGTGTGCCGGGTTTCTTAAAATGCGTGCACTTCCCTCAGCCTGCTTCACATCTTGTAAATTACTAGGTATTTCAATAATGATATGGAATGGGCTTTGTGTTGTTGTTTTGTCTAATAGAGAGCAAATTTTGCTGATTCGGGGGGGTCAAGTGGGACATCGCCGCGGTGTCGGCTTTTTCTCTTGCTATGCAAGGAGAAACAAGAGAAAGAAAATTACCTCCTTTGGTAAAAAAGTCCAATAGTCCTATTAGCCTGCAAAAGCGGCCCTTGATTTTTTGTCTCATATAGACATGTGCTGTTTCATCATTCGCTAGTATATAATAATATTGCATAGAAAAGTCGCAACAACAAAAGATATGCTGATACATGTAAAGGATTCTATTCGACCAAAAAGGATCATGGTTTTCAACCGTTAATCCATCAGTGAAAACTGTGATCGCTGCATATAGAAAATCAAGCTCTTCCTTTCTTTCCCCGCCTTTGCACGCGACTTGTACCACAGAGACAAAAAGAATTTCAGGCACCAATGGGGAAGTTGCTGCTGGCTTGAGTTTGTTGGGAATGGATGCACAAGTTACGTCAGTGGTGCTGTCATAAACTTGTAGCAACACTGCTTGTAAACTTCGTTAGAGAATATAGGGTGCTATGCCAAGACTGAAAATGGAATCGTTAACGCTTTTTTTTTTGCGCCCAAGGAAGCCCCGAGGGAACTCCCCTTGCGGAAGATGCATAGATGCTTGTTCTTGGCATCTTTGACGCATTCAAAACATCCCTGCATTCTTAACTGAAAACAAGATTGTCCGTGGTCATCTCGTCAATATCGTGCATTTAAGTTTATTTATTAATGGCAAGCCTGCTGCTTCCTTTTGCGCGCCTGAGCTACAGACAGTCCCGACATAGCTGCACAGACAATCGTCATCTACTTGTTTCTGCATCATCTCAGCATCTTCAAAGACCAGTCGGCGAGTTTCACTGCTAATTGGGCATGTAACCCACACAGTATCGTAATCGGGGAAATAGCCATCGTGGACGATCTCAAGACCAATTCGTATCTCGTTTTCATCTGCTTCCATCCATACTTGCACTTCAGCGTACGCTCCTCCCTTCTCATGGTAAAGAGTCTTGCCATCGTCTTCAATCATCGTGAGAGTTCGTCGTTCCACCTTTGCGCCTTCATGCCAACGTTCAGGGAATATCTGCACGCGTCTGTCGTCGTCTGGCTGATCATGTACGCTCTTCATCACTTTACCAAGGCAAATGATCGATCCGGCCTTGATGAAAAGCGGCGCAGCTGCATCTTCTATCTTGCTAGGCACCCCCACAATCTTTCCACCAGTAAAATACTGTCCCGTCTGGTAATGGTACCATGCAGTGTCCTGGGGCAGATACACTTGTCGAATGGTTTGACCCGGCTCGATCACAGGAGCAACCAGCATATCAGGACCCAACATAAACTCAAACTGCTGCTCGTGGGTCTCAGTATCCAGCTGATAATCATAAAGAACCGGACGGACCAGAGGTTCGCCCGACCTGTGAACTAGAGTGACATGGAGAGAGTAGATGTACGGAATGAGGCGATAGCGGAAATGAATAGCAGCTCGGATGACAGGAAGAGCATCCGGATACTGTACAGACAGTGTGCGTGTGCAACGTTGGTCAATCAGTGTCACAATGCCATCAATGAACGAACTAACAACTTACCATCCACGGCTCGGTTACTGTACCGTCCTCGTTCCAGGAGTGAATACAGAATCTTGGCCAAAAGATGCCTTGCTGAACCCAGCGAACAAACAATTCTTGGTCGGGCTTAGGACCCGCAAAACCGCCAACATCATGACCATACCCAGTCGGCATGGCACACAATGCTGAGCCCACGCCCATAGCCACATTGTAACGGATAGTTTTCCATTCAGTGTAGTTGTCGCCACTCCACGTTTGATTCACTAACTGCTGACAGAAAGGCACGGATGATCTTGTGATGAGAAAAGGACGTTGGTCTGGTAAGGCATCACGCAGCACGTCATAAGATGCCTGGACCATTAAAAGAGTTTGCAGTGGCGTGCCTACAGTCTTGCAAGGCTTGTCCCCTTCATCGTGCGGCTCGTAGAATGGCATGTCGAATTTCTCTGGAGGGACTTGGCACGCGTAAGTGTGAGAGTCATCTAGCATGGTAAATTCATTGTTATCCAGCCAAATGTCATAGCCAATGTCTACAAGCTCGCTCTTGAGCTTGGATTGCCAGTATGCATAGCCAGCCTTGCTAGTAAAGTCAATGTAGCTTGCTTCGCCCATCGTGTGCCGTCCTCCTCGCCACTGCCATACAGTGCTAGGGCAGTTCCGTTCAGGATCCCACACAAGTCCCTTGTTCCTTTTGACTTGCTCAAAGTCAGGATGCGAGTTATGCAGCAGCCACGGCTTGACATTGGCAAATATATGGATACCGTCTTGCTTCAAACGCTTGGCCAATCTCTCAGGGTCTGGAAACCGTTTCTTGTTCCACGTAAAGACACATCGATCACCGCAGTCCACAACAGTGTATCCGGAAGACAGATGCATGCCATCACATGGTATATCGTGCTTTCGGCAAAGCTCCGCAAAGGACTCTAGTTGCTCTTGGGCATTGTCTGCCTCGGCGTACGCCATCGAAGAAGCGAGGTAACCAAATGAGTAGCGTGGAGGAAGATGTCGAGGTCGTCCAACTATCGTTCCAAAATTTCGGACTACAGCAGGTACTGAGGGACCATAAATAACGAAATAATCCAATGGACCTGCTTCTGTCTGGTAATATGTGTATGGTCCCCACATCTTGAAAAAATATTTGTGTTAGCTATCAAGAATACCATCCACAAATAAATTCATGTTTGTCTCATACATACAGCATCAAATTCCTGGCCCAAATCAACGGTTGTTGCTCCAAAGTTCTGATAAAAGATACCATGTGCGCGGCGAGTCGTGTGAGACAGAGTCACGTAATAAGGACAGAACTTGTAGAGTGGATCTTGGCTTTCGGAATCGTATCCCATACTGTCAAGACGTTCCAATCGGAAACGTCTGCCGGCTAGGTTCATGTTTCCTGTTCGTTCTCCAAGCCCATAGTAAAGATCATCTGGGTATCTGATTCGATAATGCCAATGGATGTCATTGTGCTTGTCATAGGCATATGCGCGTTGTTTCAAATCTTCGGCAAACGGTGTCGTGGGATCATTCACGTCGTACCAAACAAGTCGCATACCTGGAAGTTCAATAACAACGCGAATATTGGGTGTCTGGATCTCCATGGTGCCATATGTCTTCTTTACTGTGAAACTGTCTCCAGCCTTGTGTTCACCCTTCGGCGCGGTTCCCACAGTGTGCCGTACACGGATGATATTGCTACTGACAATGAAGAGTTCCAATACATTCCCGTCCGGGTTCTTGAATGTTACTGGATGGGAAATGGACTCGTCGTATTGGTAACCACTAGGTAGAGTTTGCCTCATGATTGTCTCTGCAACGACAGCAGGAGAAAAGAAAAGGAAGAAGTCCTGAATCGCGTTTCACAGCATCCCCAACTCCGGTTTTATAGCCTTGCTGTGAACAATCTTCAACAACGACTCGGAAGAGGGCACTTTGGATCAAGCAAGAACCTTATCCATCGGCATCGGCTTGTCATTACGGGGAATTTTCGGCAACTAATCAAAACTTGACTTTGTCATCTCGTGCTCGATAACCGTGTAAGCACAGGGCACGTTTGTCAAAGTGGTCGTGTTGTCAAGCGGATCACGCCTAAAAGTCTTGATATATTTGGATATAGAGTGGTACCCAAGTTTTGAAAGGAAAGAAAAAAAAGCAAAACCTTGGATGAGAAATCGGCGGAAACCAAGAGCCTGGGGGAACGGCTTCCCACCCATGGATCTGCCCTTTGTATCTAACGAGACGAGTAACTGGCTATTGTACATTTTGACCGACTCGGCGCTTCCTACCGGTGGTTTCGTTGCATCGTCAGGTCTTGAAGCATCACAGCAAGCTGGTCTCTTGAACGCCGAGAATCTCGCAGACTTTGTTACAAGCGCTAGTCATTCCTATGCCAACAACTCAATCTGCTTCGTAAGAGCTGGTTACGAGGCACCCGACCACAGCGATCCACTTGCGGCCCTGACCGAGTACGATGCAGAGTGCGATGCTGTTATGGTTGCAAACACGGTTGGACGACGGGCGTCCCTTGCGCAAGGAGTGGCCATGATAATCTTATATCTGAAATGCTTTGCTGATAACCCACCAAAAGGATTAGATGTCACCATCATGAAACGCTGGAAAACATACATCCGAGGCGAGAAAGTAAATGGACATTTTCCAATCTGCTTTGGACTAGTTTGCCGCTTCTTGGGCGTTGATCGTGGTAAGTAGTTTCGAGTTAGCACCGCAAGTCCGGCAATGTATAAACTTCGTTTTTTTTAGATAATACTTTGCATTTGTGGCTATATCTCTTCACACGCACACTGTACTCTTCGGCTGTTCGATTAAACATAGTCGGTCCATACGAGGCTCAGAAACTGTTACTTCAATCGCGACAACCAATCGAACGCATTATCAAGGAGACGAAAGATATGAGTATAGATGATTGTTGCCAAACGAGTCCTCTCTTGGATGTTTGTCAAGGAATGCACGATAGATTATACACGCGTTTGTTCAATAGTTAGAAATGATACCTCAGTACCTATTTTTTTTGTTTTGTAAATAGGAGTATATAAAATGTTTCATAGTTTTATATCTTGTAACCCGATTGATTTGAGAGGATGATCAAAATTCACCATTGCTATCCGAAGATTTCGATAATTTGAGTCTTATCGAGCTCTAACCTGCTAATATAGTATATCACAGCGACATGGATGTGGATATGCTGATGGCATCAAATTCGCATTCACGTTTTCGAGAAATACGAAGTTGCATCAATGGTGTTCCCACAGGATCGAAAGCAAAGGGCGGTTGTTTCATTCTATCAGATCTGACCCACAAAATTTATCTAAGCACTTGCGGGACTGCTTCGTTTCAAAGCGAGCGTTTCTCTTGCAGCTCTAGCTCATGACAGACGATTGGGATCGAAGGATTTTTGACAAGGAGCTCAAGGCCATACTTGACGCTAAGCTACCGGTCTCGGCCTCCAAAATCACTTCGCTGCAAGGATTAGCTATTGCCCATCCTCAGGTATTGGATCTTGTTGACGACAACTTGTTATGCTGTCTGTTCGCTGACTTGCCCGCCCATTAGCATCACAACTACATTGTTCATTGCATCGTGCAGTTCATTGAGACTTCACCGCCTGACTACCGCCTTGCCGGACTGTATGTCATTGACGCTATATCGCGCGCTGCTCACAAACACGTACGGAAAGCTACTGAAGCCGGTGTCACCAAGGCCGTGGATGTGGAAAATTATTTGCGTCGATTTGCTGTCGTGTTTCGGGAAGGATCGCTTGCTGGATGCTTTGAGCCGTGTTCCACGAAGGATAAGGTAAGAAAGGATACCCTTTTAATTACGCTCCGTGTGCCAAAGTAGCAGCATATTGCACATCCCGAAAGAGAGTGACACTTGGAGACCTGCGCCGAGCAAAGACAGCTACTCACAAGAGGAAGCACTTGTCAAGCGCTTTCCTGTGATGAACGGCATCTATGGGTCATTGCCACTTTGTACGCTGCAGATAGCGATCTATCAATGAATTGGTAGTCGGTGGTAGAAGTAGGTCACCAAAAAGAGGCAGATCCTGCTGTGGCGAATGGCATTGAGTGTACTCGCGCTGCTACTTTCAGTAAGGCATGCACGTGCTTATGGACAATTTATGCTCACAGAGACTCTGCTCTCCTTTCTGTGCTCTTCTTTTATTTTTATCAATAAAATAGGAGAAGGTCAAAAGAACGCTCGATATCTGGGAACATGGAGGCGTGTATTCCAAAGAAGTGATCGAACTTGTAAAGAAATCATTCATGAAAACTGCGGATGCCGGCAATGGACAGTATGGAAACGACCAAAATAAACCGCCTGCCGCCAAGATTGATGCGGTTGAAACAAGTAAAGGTGCATATTACTTTTTTTCTCTCTTCTATTCATATTTGATAAGAGCCGAGCAAGTACTACTGGTACTTTGCTGTGCCCCAAACCGCGTTATACCAAGATGTGACATATTCTAAATACTGTTTTCTTTTCGCTTCATGTAGTCAGTGCGCCTGCCGTCGATACAGCTTCCCTTCTGGCAACACTCAGCTCGCTTTCCGGTGGTAACCTGACCAACCTGGTTCCCTCGGCAACCACTGCACCGAAACCAGCAGGTAACGATCCGACAAAGCCGATCTTTGGAGATGACGATGAAGATCGCCCAACTACTGCAAGCAGTGCAGCTGGTCTCCCACCTGCTCTGGCTCAGCTGTTAGGTGGCATTGTATCTAGTCCAAGTACAACAGTTGCTACACAGGCTCAAGCAACGCCAGCTCCTATATCAACCTCATTTCCACCACAAGAACAAAAACCATCCATGCCACAAAGTCCAAGCAGTTTCCAGGCACAACCATCACCGTCCGCTGCTATTCCTCCAAGAAGCCAGGCTCACTGGCACCCACCGCCGACTTCAGTACCACTACCTCCCAGACCTCCTCCATCGCCTATGGATCAAAAGCCGCCTGCGAGACGGGTACCCCAGGGTCCATCTATTAGCGTGAATAAAAATAAGGGCTCGCGATGGAATGATGATAATGAAAGGTCGCCTATCCAACGTGGTAATAAGCAATGGAATGAACCTCCACCACCGCCTCCGCGTATGCCTGATAGGAGGCCCAAACGCACATTGCCTGGTCCCATTCCAGATCCTTCTTTACCTCCAGGAACCATTCGAGGTACGATAGATAATTTTGGATAACGATTGTCAATATCACCATAACTAAGTTTCTACAGTGCTGACACGTACTCTTTTCGTTGCACCTATCCATGATTCCATGTCGAGAGAAGATGTTGCATCTGTTTTCGAACAATATGGAGAACTGAATAGCTTAATTGTAAGTGCAAACATCAAAAAAGAACGTGGAAAGACAAACATGAAAGTAACAATATTTTTCATTTAGATCTCTCGTAAAATCAAAAACAAAGGAAATGCATTTGTAAAATTTGTCACTAGGGCTAGCATAGAAGCTGCCAAGAAAGATGCTGACAGAATAAGAATACATGGACAGTCGTTGAAGGTACTTGGCACTATTGCTCAGTGTGTACAGTTTGGAAAGGAGCTGTTAATATTAATATCGTGCCTATATATTCAGATCAATTGGGCGTATGGATTTGGTCCCAAGAGGATGTTCAACTATGACGTTGGAGAGTCAATCATACCATTGGACGAGTTATCTGAGGATGAGAAGCAGAGCCTAACGACAGCACCGATTGGTGGTTTCCAAGGTCTACCTGTTCGTGCTCAAATGACCATTGAAGAGCCGGAAGTGGAATACAGACCAGAGTGGAAGAAGGAGGAGCTTGCTAAGCAGAGGGGAGCTGGTCCAAAGCAGCAACGTGGTCCTCCTCCACCAGCGATGGATGATCATCCTGGAAAGAAACGAAGACGATTTGAAGACAAACCACCACGGGAACGTGAAGAAAATATGCAGTGGATGAGCGATAACAAGCCTGTCGCAGCTACTGCTGGTGGTAATAGTGGTGGTGCCGCCGCACCGCCGTTTCCTCTCAATGGCCAGTTCCCTGGATTCCCGATGAACGGTCCTATACCGCCTTTCTTCATGAATGGAATGCCCTTTCCACCGCCGCCACCTCATATGATGCCGCGACCACCGCAGCAAGGGCATCCGCCGATGCCGCCCCCGCCGTTTGGATTCAATGGGGTACAAGTACCAGGAAACTTTATTCCTCCTACGAACAGTAGTAACCAGCAACAACCGCCATCTAACACAGACTCATGATGATCTCTTATGCATTACAATAGTAAATATTTGCAACTAAAATACATCATGTAACTTGATAGCATTTGATGGAAGACACATGTGTCAGGATGTGATCTGTAGTATGTGCTCAAACTTGTATGAAAAAAGGAAGTGGAAACAATGACTCGTTGTACTTGACAAAGTATCGCGATGCTCATTGTGATAACTTTACATTGTCTCCTTCTATTAGTCCCTGATACACAAGTCAGACCTATGACTTCTAAGTCTCTATGTTTTCATCAAATCATTTCGCTCGATAATTTCGACATGCATGTCAAAAAGAAGCGCTTGTTTTCCATTGTTTACAGTCAATGTCCTACCTTGGAGGACTACGTGCGAAAAGCTAAGAAAACTCTCTTTGTGAATAACAATGATATCTCTTGGGCACTATAAAGGAAACTGGGTTTATTGTAGTCGCGACACCGAATGACACAAAGAGTGGTAAGAGCGACGCGTGGTAATCAGAAACAGTAAAAAAAATAAATTCTTCGTATCTCCTCTCTTTTTCTTTCTTTATTTTTTCTTCCAGATACGCAAGACAAACCGGTAATGAAGAACGTATACCATTTCAACGGCTCCCTTCGAAAGAGGATCAGTCAGTGGAATCGATCAGTTAAACTCACTGAGCTTGACTGGTCAGCCACAATAAAGCGCTCTCTTCCTTGTGTAAACGTGTTCGGATAGCGGACCTTGACACTTGACTCGTGCTTGCGCAGCCCTTGACATTGTTCGTGCTTCAGCGGATTATGGACGGCACACCCGCAGGTATAGACTTGTTGTCTAATCGTCTAAAAGGGTTTTCCGGGTCCAAGAGTATATCGGATTTGGAATCAGCTTTTGACAAGTATTTCCAATCGTTCGCGTTCTCTTTTTGCATCGGATATCCATATTCGCTTACTTCTTCATAGACCAGAAGTAAGGACTCCTGAATATGGATTTAAGGACGAAGCGATCCTGTCGCTTCTGCCGATGTGAGTCGTTTGTAGACAAAGCGATTTCTTCTCCGGTATCGTAGTCTGCGCGACGGTCTGACAGACGTTTTGGATAATGAAACATCGAGTTTAAGCTCCTCGTGTGCCAGTGTGATCACTACCTTAAAATGGTTGCCACGTTGCTTAGATTCCCTTAGATTCTGTATGACATGCAGAGAATGCGTCCTCTCGAAACAAGCGGATAGTATACTGGAGTTAAAGCCGCATATCCAGTGTCCCATATCCAAGAGAAATGGCGTATTCTCCCCCCCAAAAAAAGTATGAAATCTTTTTCTGACCGTTGTCGTTCTTTATATTTGGAGTGCAAGGTATACGAAGCTGGAGGACAGTTACCTTGCTCTTTCGTGTCGATCGCGCTTGCCGTTTCATCGTTCGAATGATAATCTTATACCTAACTAAAATTTGTGCGGAGTGAGTGCTTCGTTTTGGACGGTGCTCAAATCAATGTCATAACTTTTGGATCGCCGAAATTACAAATCATTGCCGTTAGATCGTCCAGGTATTGATGTCTCGGTTTGTTATTTAGCAGTCGACCGCATAACGGCTGGTTTTGATCGCTCGTTTCTTCTCTTTCCCCAATCGTTATCCAGCGGATAACGTTTGTGGATCGGGCTTGATATGAGTATTGACCCTGAAAAGTCTGCCGCTCTTCTCATAGCGATTCTTCGAATTAGTGATCGCTTAGTCGATCGTAAATAATTAGCCGATGAGGACATTTCCAAGAACAACTAAACTCGTTGTGTCGTTGCTTCTCGAAAAAGAGTCAGTCGATACCGTACATTCAAGTCACATAGGCCTTGTCTTGTCTTCGAGCTATCAGGTAAGTCTCGGTCTTGTGCGCAATGACGGGAGTAAGCACATTGGACCTTTTCTTTTCTGATATCCTACTTACCTTTCGAATAACCGTGCCCTGTAATCATTCAAGGCAAACATTGGTGCCGAGGAATGATCGTCCTTGATTGCTTTTTCCAGGAACTCGCTGGCATGCTTGTGCATTTCATCAGACTCTCGTTCTTGCGTACTTTTTGTAGCTGCTATAAATGTATACGCACCGTGCCGCAACTTCGTATGCTGGCCTATAACTCCTCGTAGGGATTTTCATAGACTTCGTCCAGAATTCTGAGCAAGCGAGAAGAGTCGGTAGCCTGGTGATCTTATTCTGAAGCTAGCCTTTCTTGATGTCTCCTCTTTATCCGATTCAATCTCTATTGCAGAAACGTTTATTTTCGAGTTCCATCGATTGCAGCAGACATAATACTTTGGAAAGTGTAACCGTACTTGAAGCCATTGAGCTTTCTCGTTTGCTTTCAGACTTGATGTTTCCAGATCAGCAAGATACTGAAGTCACTAGTTTGAACAAGATGGGATGAATTCTTTAAACATTACCAAAAGCAATACATAAAAAAGCCATCATGTTTACAAAAGCTACTTTTTTATAAGATTTTGTTTACTTTTCTATCTCAAGTGCCGTTTAGTTCACGTTGAAAAGTCAACGCTTATCCAGGGACCACCACGAGGAGGCTGCACTTTCAGTCCCCAAAAAAGAGAGGGATCAGAGCAACAAGCAATAGACCGCGATGTCGAATGTCGACATTGCGAAATCTTGCTTGAGCCTGATCCCAAAAGAAAAAGTATCTTGGCTCGATCCCTGTACTCCTTGATCATTGTAATAACCAAAAAGCTTTCAGTGAATCTGGAGCCTGGAGCCTGGGAGTTTGGAGCCTGGGAGTCTCGAGCCTGGAACATAGTTTTCCTTGAACCATGAGCTTCCTGCGAAGTTAACCTTCTTGCATCATGAGCTTTCTGTACCTCGAGCCTTTTGAACCATCAGTTTTTTGCTTGATCATTGTAATAACCAAAAAGCTTTCAGTGAATCTGGAGTCTGGAGCCTGGGAGTCTGGAGCCTGGAACATAGTTTTCCTTGAACCATGAGCTTCCTGAAAAGTTGACCTTCTTGCATCATGAGCTTTCTGTACCTCGAGCCTTCTGAACCATCAGGTTTATTTGCTTTGAACCCTGTGCTTCTTGAATGGAAAATCAGCTTCTTGAACGTTGAGCTTCCTAAACCATGAGCTTCTCATACCTGGAGCTTATTGTACCTCGTGCTGGATGCCTTGACAGTGCTAGGGAGATCTTGGGGGCCCTGTTTCCACCTCAGGACCGGCCGACTTTTTTTACCACTACCCTTTGACCATTGTATTTTACACCCGTTGCAAAGGTAAAGATGAAACCCAGTCGGTCCACCGAAAAAAAATCCCGTCTAAACCGCGAGCGTTTACCTGTCCTTGCGCATGCAAGCAGAGGCG
>KK100068.1:33914-60778 GCA_000611695.1 Rhizomucor miehei CAU432
AAATGATAATCTTATACACCGTTCCTCGACAAGAAGTTGGCAATATCGAGGGTAAGTGTAAAGGTTTTCCTGATTACTCTTTTATGTAAAACGCCTAACCGTGGTATCTGGACGCAAAAAAGTCATCCAACAGCTCGTTTTCAAAGTCGAAGAAAAAGACATGATACACTCTCTAGGTCTCCGGAGGGCAGGTCTTCCTAGCGCTGTATCCGAAGGAAGGTCCCTACCTCGAAGGCTTTTCTTTGTACAGCACACATTAAAGGATGTCCGGCTTATTGATGGCAGTCAAGATGAAGGAAATTCCACCGCGTCAAACAGCAGTGGAGAATACCAGAAGCGAAGGAGGTGAAATAAAGAAGATGAAATACGATTACGGAGGTGACGATGATGCAGCTTTGCAGTATGATGAGGCTCGAGTATGTCTCTAATTTGGGAAAGTCTAAGTAGCTTATTGAGTAAATTATCTCTTCTAGTAGCTGCTGGAAGACACTGAGGGTTTTTACGTGATCGATGTGCAGGACTCTTCCTGGTTACAAAGGTCCTCTTTGTTGCATGGCCGGTCGGCGTGCGGTCCCTTTCCTAGCCGCAGGAATCCTCCTTTTTGCAGGGCCGGTTGGTCTGCTGGTCCCTTTTTCTGGCAAACAGTCTTCAGTCGCACCACGCTGGAAAATGCGACCAATGGTAATAATGATTTGCGGTTAAGTTGATATCATGTTCTTATGGTTTCTACGTAGGAGAACCCTTTTGCAAATACGAAAACGCGTATGTATGGGCAAGGATCCTTGAGGACAAATATTGCAGCGGTATATGGCTGGCGGAGGACTATGATCTCCAGCCCTCTTCAGTAAGACATCATCTAAGATGACTACATAAACAGTGTTAATGAATTATATGACGCGGTAGTTTATTGGGTACCAGCCATGAATTTTCGGTGTTCATACGAAGTTGAACGATGATGAAGGGCATCAACTATCTGACATAAGGATTCTGTGAGCAACCTGGCGCAATGACTTGACGAGTGCAAAGTCTCATTGAAAATCTGCGTAGATCCTTAATTATATTTTCATACTTATTCTCGATATCGAAGAGTCTGTGACCAAGTACATATCTGCCTACCACGACGATATTTGGGCAATTCTTATCCCACAAACTCCCCACAGTCTTCAAGCAGAGACTTCTAACTGGGCGCGAACGTTAAGAAGAATGGTAAGTCCGTGAAACGCGAAATCTGATCAAGCGTTAACATAGTCCCAAATATAGGCACGTAGCCAACTGGATGTGATGCAGTGGAAGAGCTTACAAGTACCTGCATGTTAACAGCATCAGATGATGCCCATCCTCCCACGTCTGCAGGTATCATTTCATCCCCTGTAAGTAACCAGAAATGCCTTTACATATCAGCACTCTTATGAACTTATCCATTTAGAAGACCCAAGCTTATGAAGAAGAACGGGTGGACGGCCACCGAGGACTCTCTCGTGAAGACCAGGCTGGCGGCCATCATGGATGTCATCTTTTGGGAGGAGCCACAGATCGGCCATGACTGGTATGGACGTATAGCGGTGGTTTTCGTGAAAAAGCCATGTACTGATTAAGAAATATAGGGCAATCTATCAACGTTTCACAAAACGGGATCCAAGTGAACAAATACGAATAATGCGAATTAACAAACACTTTTGCGAGATATTTCCTTCTAGTATGTCGCTATCATATGATATATAATTTGATGATGAGCCGTACTTGTTGCCCAGTACGGTGTTCTTGGTTCCACACCACCTTATTGACATGACAGACCTCAATGTAGGGTCGCTTAATACTGAAAGAATGTAATACTGCTGCTTCTATACCATAATACACATAGCATAGAATTCTTCTCGCTGTCGCCAATACAACATATAGCGAGGCAATAAGTAGAATATAGCTAATTCACTGAGCTATAAAACTGCCCTGTGCTCGTATGCAACTAGGCCTTCACAGCTATTTGAAACTAACATTTTACCTACTCCAAGCATCAAGCATCTGAATTTGCGCAGGTTCCTGAAGTTCTTGTCGGCTGGTTAATACGGGGATTACCCTTAGCAACTGGCTCCGCAAAGCTCCGCTGTTTCATGCCACATAACGTCTGCATTTCTAAAGGCGAACGTTTCCATAAACCTTCCCCACATCTAAACTCATGAAGCTCAATCCACAAATATACTACCACACTTGGCGTATGCAACTCTTGACTGCTTCGAAATTATCGCAGCCGGCCTGCTGTTTGCAATTAGCAAAGCCTGTAACGAGGCATTGTCAATCGGTCAGCGCAGCAGCCCGAATAAGAGGATATTCAAGGAAGGCTACCCTTGATACACAAGCTGTCGCTTCCTCAGTAAGCGCAACGGCACGAATAATATACACTCGACGCTACCACACGATGGACTATGGGAACGGCTCAGGCGGTGGACTCGGTGGAGGAGGCTCATCCGGCGGCCCACCTCCGGCCAACGGTGCACTAGGCAACGAAAGTGCGAAAAGCGAGGCAGCGTTTTGGGAGACAGTGCGAATCAGTGACCCACGAACAGTGAGTGGATGTACATGCTTGTGAAAGACCTATCACATGCTTACGGGTAACGTAGATTGTTAAGCACCTGAACGATTACGTTATTGGTCAAGAAAGGGCAAAGAAGATCCTTGCAGTTGCAGTATTTAACCATTATAATCGAGTACGAGCAAATCTCAGTCAGCAGAGGCAGCGGGAACGAGAGGCATATTTAGATGGTGAAGAGAGACACCACGCTGACCATCATCGACCTACACTTCCTCAAGACTATTATTCAAGCAACGCTGTACAGACGGTGGGACCAGCTGATTTGGTGCCGGCGGAGCGTGTATCTCCTTATGGTAGGGTTTATGCGAAACGATCTGATGATGAGTGACTCACACACACTGTGAACGTCTGCAGTGTCCCAACAACGAGCATGGTTGAACCCGCCAACCCAAGTAGGAGGTGGTATGAGACATCTAGACAACACAGATGGCAAACCAGCCTCTTTGGATTCGGACGCGGCTGGACAAGACTCTACGATCTTTGAGAAAAGCAACGTACTACTTATCGGACCTACGGGATCAGGTATCTGTCTTGTCAAGATGAAAAAAAATTCAGGATCAATCTAATTTTATCTGATTGACAGGAAAAACCCTCCTGGCAAAGACTTTGGCACAAATTCTGCAGGTGCCATTTTCCATGTCTGATGCTACACCATTCACACAAGCGGGATATGTTGGTGAAGATGTGGAATTGGTCATCCAGCGTCTGTTACAGGTAAAACTCGTCATTGTACAATCGTTAATATAGCCATAAGATGGATTTTGACAGGCTGTCTAGGCATGCGACTATGATGTGAAGAAAGCCGAAACTGGTATTGTCTTTATCGACGAGATTGACAAAATTGCAAGGAAAACCGATTCTGCATCAGCTGCCAGGGATGTTTCTGGAGAAGGGGTACAGCAGGTATCTATGCCAATCTTATTTTCCTTTTTCTGCATGGAACTATTTTGGAGAAATCTAACGTGTTCAATTTTTTTTATCCAGGCTCTATTAAGGATGTTGGAGGGCACCGTTGTGAATGTAACAGACAAATCTGGAGGAAATCCAGGTCATGGAAGGAGAGGCGGTATGCCTGGATCTCTAGGTGCTGGCCAGGGATTGGGTGGCAAAGGAGAATCATACGCCGTTGATACGAGCAACATTTTATTCATTTTAAGCGGTGCATTCGTCGGTTTGGAGAAAACCATACAGGATCGGTTAGCGAAAGGAGTAAGTCTGCATTCATTGTAGCATTGCTTTTTAATATCTTTGCCTAATTATGTTTCACCCAGTCTATTGGATTTGATGCTACACTTCGACCATCATTGGACGATGAAATTGATTTTAGTTCAAGGAGTAAAAAGGAAGAGGTCCATCCTCTATCCCTGGTAGAGCCTGCAGACCTCGTAAAGTATGGTCTTATTCCCGAATTTGTCGGCCGTTTGCCCGTTGTGGCATCTGTAAATAACTTGTCCGTCAATGATCTTGTTCGTGTATTGACTGAACCCAAGAACTCCTTGTTGAAGCAATATGAAGGGCTATTTAATCTTAGTCAGGTACGAGCTTGAAAGGGTCAATAACAAGAACATGTAGAAGTAATATTCGACGGTTCATTAGGTGGAATTGCGATTTAGCAAGACAGCTTTGCAACGAATAGCAGAACTTGCACTTGAAAAGAAGACCGGTGCACGAGGCCTCCGTCGAATCATGGTAAGTACAATTTTTCGAAGTTTGGAAAGAAAAACGAGCTTTGGCTTATATGTTTATTCTAGGAAAATCTCCTGTTGGACCCCATGTACGACGCTCCTGGTTCTTATATCAAACAAGTTGTCATTGACAGCAAAGTTGTTGCCAAGGAGAAGCCGCCGATCTACATTGGCACCGAGCAGAAACGACTAGCCGACCAGATCATTGCTGAGGATGATGGCACCAGCGACGACAAGTCAGAAACGTATCAACAACAAATGACGCAAATATAAACTCCCAAGGATTGTATAAAGTAGAGGAGCATTTCCGTTTCTTCTTTTCTTTTCTTTCACGTTTTCGTTATCTGCTTTTTTTTCTTCTTTCTCATATGTTGTAAAAAATTGATTGATTTACTATTAACATGTGGAGTTGCGAAAGCTGTAATGAATGGTACAATGTATGTAGAAGGGCTAATCACTTTGGTCGTCATCTTCCACGATCTTTCGGGCAGATTGTCGTTTGTTGATGAAAAGAGGCTCATCATCCGAGACGTCCGAATCGATATCCATTTTTGACGGCGCATTATTTGTGGTATCCATTGGGTGGTTGTTATCATTAGGCTGTGTTTGTTCTTGATCACGTTTGCCGATAGGAGGATTATTATTGAGACGGTGTTCACGCTGAGGTCCGTCCATGTCTACGACTGTGAGGTATCGATCATCATCGTGGCGTGTATCATTATCGTTGTTTATCTTTGCTCGCTTATTTGCTGTATCCGTACGCATGCCAGCCAAAAATAGATTGAAGCCATCCTCTCCATTCTCGCTCTCAGAGTCAGAGCTGCTTTCCGAGGGTGACGAGCTCACTTCACCGTCATTGTTATGATTGTCGTCGCCTAAAGTATATGTGTCAGTCGATAATCCATACATTTTCTTTATAATAATGCCTGCTTGCCTTGTTCTCCATTTTCATCACCCTGCATCATGTTGCTACGATATTCTTTTTGCCATTCGTTCAAGACGGTCTATATACAGCCAAGTAAGTCGACTATTGCTTGAGCGTTGCTGTTATAGAGAATTGCTACCTTTATGCGTTTGTGTTTTGTTGCTTTCATGATTTGCCGTGAAAAATCCTTGAAGCCAAGTCTGGGCATAAGACTATGAGCCCACATTCTGTAATAATCCATGAGCTTGGCAAGGTTTGCTTCCTGAGAGACAAACTCGGTTTTGTAAGACAAGTTTTTATGCAAGTTCAAGTACATAGACCGTACCTCGTATCCCCTCTCATTGTTGAATTCCAAAAAGGGTGCTTCGTGCCTTAACCGACTCAGGCCGCCTTCTTCCAAAAGTCTATGTTTACGCCGTCAGTTATAGCCTTCATACTAGTTCCGTGCTGAGAATTACACTTCAGGATCGAGTTTCTTTAACGGAGCTCTTGTCCGTGTTGCTGATTTTTCTGTGCTTCGATTCTGACCAGGATCTTCATTGAATAAACCGGCCAGAGGATCAAAGGTTGTTTGTGCATTATTTCTTTGTGGTACTCCTTCTTGCTGCTGAGGGACTGAATCCTCAGGGAAATCTACTCCGTCTTTGAAGAGTTCGTCGAGTTCGTGTTCATCCATGAGTTGATCAAAGCTGTGTCACGAAGAATTCGCGTTAACTGAAATTACTTCTGAAAACGCGTAGTGCGGGACGGACTGATTTTTACGCCTGTACGTCAAAGTAGCCAAACTGGTCCAACAACCTAAACAGGTGCCAGCCTAACCTTTGTTGTCGCTAGCTTATTCACATTGTGACTATGCTACAATAGCGAAAGAGTTTGGCTAACGATCCAAATGATGAAAGCTGTCACTGCATTCACTGCATCCGTCCACCACTCCGTCCAGAGTAGCTAAACAAGTGTCTACTTGGAAGAATATTAGGAGCATGCAGGCGGCAACCTTTCATTAATACGGTTTTTAACCGCAACAAATCAATCATTCTTCTTTGCTGCATGACTTCCTTGCAGAAGTAAATAGGGAATTATCATTTCGATAGAATCCAGGATGTGCAAAGCAGCCATTTTTTACGCAATACCTTTACAACGAAGACAACGATAATGACGAGGAAAATAATATATTCCCCCTCTAGACCCAATGTTCCAGCTTTGGCGTGAACACAGCTTCCAATACCCCGGTTGAGGGCGTCCTCTCATGCCTGGTCTGGTCGCTGATTGCTGCAAGCTGACAAACCTCAGCAAGATCTGCTACAAGTCGCTGTTCGGGGCCGCAGCTGAAATCTTGGGCTCCATCACTGGGTGGGGAGGGGCGCTCCCTGGCGGATTCGAACCAGTGACCTTCAGGACCTTTAGTTAGGACTCTGACGCTCTACCAACTGAGCTAAGAGAGCAACGATGTTTTCGTACAGGAATACGACATATAGACATTCCTTTCATTTCCGCAGGGCAGCAGGCACCAAGCAGCAGAGCAGCATCATGGTAGCATAACCATATCACCACAACTATCAGCCACCGCCACCGCCACCGCCACACATTCCCTCCCCGTTCAGTAGCAATGCTGTCACCATGAGCACAACTGGCGCTGATTGCACATTTCGTTCATGTTGATCCTCGAGCTATCATTTACGGTGAGGAATAAACAAGAACTGCTTGATCGAACGTTTTGAAATGTGATGAATCTGTGTTCCACTCACCATCCCTTTGCTGCATAAAATTACGCCCGTTTTTCCGCGGGACATGAACACATTTCCGCACTCCTACCAAAATTTTGACCTTTCAAGGAAATTGCAATGCTTTGCTGCAGCTACATGATTTCCACGCAAACAGTTTATTTTGGTCAATTCGTTTTAACCTGCTAATTTAGACGTGAGCTAGAGTGAAAAAGGTATGTTACCTCTGGATAGGGTTGATTAGTCAGTAGCCGGGCTTGTAGGCAAAAGATGACGGCATTGAAGACGGTGGATCTTTGAGGGCTTGAAGATTCGCCTTTTGCAAGTAGAGTAGGAGTGAATGCTTCGGTGATACATATCGCTGGTAGTTTTACCAGGTGCGAGCTCGCTTGAAAATCTCCAATGATCACATATATCGTGTTTGTTCTTGACGTTTCCATATCCGCATTGGCTACAGAGTCTGTATGCTAGCATTGCTTGTATTCCCCATGTGCCAGTCTTTACAAGTCTTGCAATTAAATTTCGTATCACCACGTTCGCAAAAGCAACAGTATTTGCAGTTCAACGTGTTTCTTCTATGCGGGCAATTGGTATGGCTATTATAAACAATGATGAGTACTGTGAAGACTTAAGTCCATTGATCATACGTATGCCATTCTTTTTCTTTTCATGAAAAAAGTTGGTGGATGAAAGAAAAAGAGTGTTAATTCTGTGGTGAATCTAAAAAATTGTTTCATCACTGATCTCGTCACCTCTTATCAATGACAATACCTCTGAATGCTTGTGGTAAGACATTAAAAGAGTAGCTAGATGATCGTTTACTCTGAGCGCTGCAACTGATATGGTAGGACGACGTTAGCCTTCATATCGTCCTCTACTTTAATTATAAAATGCGTGTATTTGATGCTGAGCACAGTGCAGATGGATTCATGGCTATTGCAATTTTCGATATCAATAGAAGTTAATTAAGGGCTGAAGTTGTCTTGGAGTTGAATTGTCTGATTATTGTGGTGACATGTGGAATGTCTGTGGAGATGCTTTTGAATGGCTATTACTAAAACGTATCAAAGCAGTTTATTACAAGAAGAAGTATGCTTGGTTATGTGCTTTGCAGACAAGTGGTAGGAATTCAAAATGCTCTATTAAATATTGTACATAAATGCTACACTAGCGCTTCTATCGTCGAGCCTTGCGCTTCCAATAGCAAAGCCCTAAGAAGACAATGACGTTGAACGCGAAGTAAACGACTAGCAGTCCCCAGTTGCGCCATTTGTGGGCAGCATCCCAACCGTAGGTGAGTCTGTAGTACTCCTCTCCGGACTTGTAGTTGCAGTAACCGCAGTTGCTAGTAGCATTGGGGTTGTCAAGGTAACCAGGGGCGCCCATGGCAAAGTAGTTCTCCAGATACTGGCTGCAAGGTTTGGCCGGGTGGTGGGTTGAAGCGGATAAGATCGGCGTCGTTGCATACAACGGTAACATGTTGAAGTTCGTTGACAGCTAGACCTTCAATGTAGTAGTGGAAGGGACCCAACCAGTACATCCATGAGCTCCAGAACTTGGGCATAGAGGCGGGAGGTTGCATGAGACCGGCGAACAGGATGAGCACAGAGACAACAACAGGGTTGATAACTGCAGCCATAGTCGGGATTTCAGCAATAGAGGCAATAACGAAACCTGAGTAAATTTTAAAATTAGGTAACTGCAATGTGCACGGTTTATTTAGTTATTAACTTACCAAGAGTGACAGCCCAGAAGACAAAGACAACGAGAGTGATCCAGAAATAGCCGACTGCGTCCGAGGTATTTGTCAAACCAGATGTCCAGTAGAAACCAAACATGAAGAAGGTGCTGAAGAAGATGATGTATGGAATTTCGACAAGGATAGCAGAGAAAGCGAAAGGTGCCCAACCGTAGAATCGAGAAGCGTATTCACGTCTAAAGTAGAGACGTTCCGTCATGAACTTGGGCTGAGCGAGGATAATCAGAATCATTGCCATAATGAAGGTGCTGAACAGGGCAAAAAGACGGTTCTGCATATCCGTTGACGAAGGTGACATTTTCCAGTAGGTGAAACCAGTGATCAAAGAAGTACACATAAGCGTACAGAATCTTCCTATATTATATCTGATTCAACGCAATGAGTTAATATATATCCAACGCTGCAATTTTTTTTACACCATAGCTTACTCAGGCGATCTCCAGTAAGCAAGAGTCATACGTCGCAACACGAGGTTGAATTGAGTCCAGAAAGGCGTGGCATAAGTCAAGGCCTTGCGAGTAGGGTTCTTGTTGGCGGTTTGATGGATCTGTTCAAGTTCTTCTTCCAAAGCCTTTGCCTGAGGAGAGTTCTTCCAGATTTCAGCCCAGTCGCGAGTAGCCTTGCCAGCAGTACCAGCACCGACGACTTCCAAGATGTATTCAGCGGGGTTTGTGTTCTCACCGCACTTGGGACCACCGTTCGATTCGAAGTAGTCAATCATAGTACGAGCGTCAGGGCCAATTTCGCCATAGTAAGCCGTCTTGCCTCCACGGACCAAAAGCAACAAGTGGTCAAAGTGTTCGAAAAGAATAGCAGAAGGCTGGTGAATGGTACAAAGGACGGGCCAACCGGCATCTGCCAACTTGCGGATGAAACGGACAATGTTGTAAGAGCTTTGAGAGTCGAGACCAGAGGTGGGTTCGTCCAAGAACAGAAGCTTGGGTTTTGCGACGAGTTCCATACCAATAGTAAGACGCTTGCGTTCTTCGACAGAGATACCAAAGCCCTTTTCGACGTCGCCGATTTGAGCATCTGCGATATCTTCCATTTCCAAAAGAGTGATGATCTGTTCGACGTAGGCATCCTTTTCGGCCTTGGGAACATCGGCATCCTGGCGCAAGTATGCAGAGAAACGCATGGCTTCACGGACAGTAACAGCAGGCTGGTGAATATCCATTTGCTCACAGTAACCAGTTATACGTTCAAAGTCCTTCATCAAGGCTTCATTGTTGAGATAGATACGGCCTTCAACTTTACCGATGGTCTTACGGCGAGCGAGGACATCCAAAAGAGTAGTTTTACCAGCACCAGATGAACCCATAAGAGCAGTCAAATGGCCAGGCTTGACAATACCAGAGACGTCGTTCAAAAGCTGCAATGGACCTCCCTTGAAAGGTACAGTGTAGTTGACATGTTGCCAAGAGAAAGTAGTACCAGTAGAGATGCTTTCCATTTGGTCGGTGATTTCCTTTTGCTTGCGACGACGCTCGTCTTCTTCTTCCATTGTGCGAGGCTTGGGAGCTTTGCCGGGAGCGTACAACTTGGTGAGAGTGCCACCCTTGTTGAGACCACGGAATTCCATAGCAAAAGCACAAATAAAAGTGAAGAACAAGAAGAAAGCCACAACCACGACAAAGTCAGGAGCCCAAAGCTGATTAGGTTCGTATGAGAGTGCGGTGCGCAAATAGTCATCACCAAGGACATAGCTTTGGCCTGGCTTGCCACCCTTCATGGTACAGGTCTTGTAGTTCCAATCATCGTAGCCTGGACCGTAGGGGACAGCGTTGCCTGGACCTTCGCAAGAGTACACTTGACCGTGCATTTCGTTGCTTAGCAGTGCCTTGTAACCATAGGCCAGAGGGTTGATCCAGTAAATCCTAAGAAATATACCTGTCAGCATTTGCACATGCATTTTTAGATACATTCTTTTGATGCTTACCAAAACAGCCAAGGATGCATGGTGCCGTAAGGGATCTGATAACCAATATAGGTGACAAGAGCAATAAGCAAGACACCTGAAATTTGTGTTGCCAAGAAGAAGCTTGAGAAGATGGCACCGAATGATCTGAAGAGACCGTTCATCATCATGTTCACAAAGAATAGAATAACAAAATAGGTGAAGAAACGGCCGGCAGTCAGATTCAGACCCATCATGAAGTAAGAACAGATTTCAAACAGCAAAACTAATGAAAATTTGTTAAGTACAAAATTCAATGATATGAAAAGTATTGATGATTTGTTCTTTACCTTGGACAACAGCGTAAGGTACATCGAGAACCACTTGAGCAATGTAAAAGGCCGATGGGCGATACATCGCGAAATGCTTGTGCTTCTCAAGGACAGGACGACCCATCAAAAAATTGACAAGTTCAGTCTGCGAGATGAAAGCGTTGAACAGCAAGGAAAAGAAGAGACCACCAGCGCGGGAGAAAGCTCCGATACCAGTCAGAGGGAGGTTGTAGAAACAGGATGCCATGATAAGACTTTGAATGAGAATAGTGCCGTAACGGGAGATGAGTGCAGGATAATCTTTGATGAGAAGATGATATTGACGGATGGTAAGTGCCTTGACTTGTTGATAGAAGGATGCAGTGTATGGTTCGCCCTTGGGAGCGTACTTTTGGTGCTCCTCAGCAACAGCAGCCTTGAAAACTTCAGATGGCTTTTCTCTGGCGATTTCTGCTTCGTAGTCGCGCAACTCTTCCATCATACGCTTGTAAATGGCGGATTGGTAGTAACGCTCAGCGAATTCTGGTGCGTGGTGAGGAGCTGATTTCTCGCAACCAGGTTTGTATTCACGTTCCAGAGGGTTGCACAGACCGGTCAAGAAATCGGGTGTGGATTTGCGAGGTGGGCAGTAGAAACCGAGGTCTTGAAAGTAGGCCTTGGCTTCACTGGCGGGACCAAAGTAGAGACAGTAACCATCGTCGAGCAAAAGGACCTTGTCGTATAGTTCGTAAATGCTGTTGGATGCTTGATAGAGTGTTGAGATGGTTGTTTTGTTGAAGATGTCGGTCATGATACGAAGCGAGCGCACATAGTCGAGAGCAGATGCAGCGTCCAAACCACGAGTAGAGCAGTCCCAGCAGTTGATGGAACTCTGTGTTGTCATGACTTCAGCGATGGAAAGACGTTTACGTTCACCCCCAGAAAGACCACGGACGAAGGCGTTACCGACCATGGTGTTCATTTGCTTTGTGAGACCGAGCATGTTACCAAGCAAATACAAGATCTTGTTGATAAAGTCCTCCTTAGTTTCATTGGGCAATCGACGACCGGGTGTCTTGTTGCGCAGGGCGAATTGCAGAGTTTGCTTCAATGTAAGTGTAGGATAATGCATATCTTCTTCTTCGTTGTAGATGACTTGACCACGGTAGTATTTTGCAAATGTCTTGTGGTCGATACCGCCGTAGCTGACTTCACCGTCGACGCGAGTGAAAGAGCCGCGGATGTTGGCGAGAACCTTGAGCAGTGAAGTACAACCAGCACCTGGACGACCAAGAACTAGAAGCATTTCACCGTCTCGACAAAAACCGCTGAGGTCGCGAAGAATAGTCTTTTTGCTGGATTTTACACCGATGCCCAAGTATTTCCAGAACTGAACAATGTTGCCGAGAGTGCTCAATACGGTCGGAATTGTGTGGGCGTCAGCACCGAGACCCTGATCGATGATTGTGAGTAAGTATGAAGTTTGATTCATACAGCTTTTTTTTCTTATTTTAAGTGATCCTTACCTCGACAGTGATATTTTTCCAAATGAGACCCAAGTGCTTTGGCTTCAATCCTGCCTCGGCATTTTGGCGTTGCTCACCGTGCAAGAAATCATCGAGGTTGAATTCTTCTTGTTCAGCTTTGCCTTCTTCAAGTTTGCCCTCTTGTGTTGTTGATTTGCGACTGATCTTTGAGAGTTCGCGTTTGAGTTCTTTGTATTCGATAATGGCGGCTGCAAAGACGGAGTCAGTAATCCGAGAATGTTAAAGGGGTTGGTTGGGATGCAAGTGATCCATGGTTACTGCGGCAGGTACATACCGTCCACATCAACGGCATTGGCGTCAGGTTCACCAAAAGTATTTGCATTTCCAGCGTGTTCGCCGGTGATGGTTTTGTTGGACTCTGCCAACGAATGGTCGTCTTTCTCACTTGGCATGTCCATTGCCATACAAGTGGAAAGAAAAGAAGTCTGATACAATGTTCCACGCCCAGATCCTATTTTATATTTTTTCTAAGCTATCGGGGATGTCGGCGAAAGCCATGTTCGGGCATCCATTTTTCTCGGATACTTTGGTTGCCGATCTGTGCTTGTGGATAATTTGGGATTACTTGCGTCTTAAGCGGAGATGAAAGAACGGCTTGTAACGGCCCGCGAAAGGAAAACATTGGAAGCACAAAACCACCAAATTCAGATATTAAAGGTCCCTGTGCCGAGGATCAGTAGCTTGTTTGCTACCCATGGTTGTCAAGTTTCAGTTACATTGAAACTTCCCTAGTAATTGGGACGCACAGAAAGAACAGTAGATTTAGAATGTTTCTATCGGTTGTCCGGACCGGCTAACCCCAGACTAGAGTATTTCTAGCTTAATGGCTGCGGTGCAGAGATTTTTCCTCGTTCCGCCAATGAATGCGAACGAAGTTTCCAGAGAGCCGAGTGCATTGACGCTCAGTAACCTTTTTTAGGACTCGATCGGCTCTTAACGATAGCAAATACTGATTGTCGATAAACAGATTCCATCCAATCAAATGCAACGGAAAAGTTTAAGCGTGCGGCGTTGGTTTAGCCGCTTTCACATTCTGTTTATGTTTTGCGGCAGAAAAGACCCATACATCCACCAGTCAACGTGCTTTCAATGGGCCTGATTTTCAACGTTGATAAGTTCCAGGATTTATTTGGCTAGTTCACATGTAGCCATGCTGCGGCAAGTGTTTACGCGCTTATACCATTTTGTAAAACAAGTACGGTTAAATCCATGCATCAGTTGGTGCAACCGATTGCAAATCATCGTGATATCTCAATCAGAGCTGCTACTGTTGTTTCTGCTGCTGCTGCTGTTTTCTGCTTAAACATTACAACCGAAATTAACTACAGCACTTCCTTCCACTCAGATCCACTCCGGTACTTTGATAATTAAGGAGCCTTTCCCCGTAACCGATATCTTGGCAGATAGGCTTTGCAGACAACGGAGATACTAGACAAGTGTTCGCAGCGCGAGAACTATCACTGATTTCATCATCATCATCGTCATCAACACCTTTGGAATTGATATCTTGATGCTTACCGTGTACTCAGCTGATCCTTTGCGTGTCGCTGAAGCGCGCTTCAAACCGGACTGCGTCCCCTAAACAGCAGCAGCAGCCACCGGTGTTTCTGTTTGCATCGCTCATTATCATGTGCGTGTACCTTTCCTGAACATTCAGGAGTTTCCACAATGTCGGAGGATGTTGTGTGTGTTTTCACCGTTTGCAGTCCATGAAAACTAGATCGAATATGAAAAAAGAGTTTTTGCATGATATCCTTGTAGATCATATTAAACCTTTCCATCTCCAAGCAACCGAATTTCGCGAAGCAAAGTCCAATTTCACAGTGTGGAGCATTGATTCCTGTGCGCGGCGCAAGCGTATTTGATGATTTTTCAACCGAATACCTGTGTTCCGCACGTATGACCATCGTCAATTGACATGCCGAGTGTCAAGAAGAAGCTAAAAGCTTACACTTTAGAAAAAGTGTCTTTGGATCGACTGAGACTCCTTTGCGGTGCCATTGTCGTTCGCAGAAGGCTTTCGCATAGTTATGCAAGGTACGAGTAACTGGCAGTGTATGCATTGTCGCCATCTCTTAACGAAAATTCAAGACAGCAAGGCGAATGAATCTCACTTCAAGAAAAGAGGTATCTCTTAAAGAGTTACGGTACTATGTTGCGTTACAGCGAATAAACATAGCACTTTGTTACAGTCAGGTTTCTTCCTGGAGGCAAATCAAAGCAACAGATGTCATTGGAAGACACATCTGTTCCTCAGGACCTGGAGTCTACGGCACGAGAATTTTACGATTCAATGGATCGAGACGCAAATCGAGATGAAAAATTGGCACGGATGCTAGCCGACTACAAGAGACACTTGCATCAAGCAGCAGATGCAAAGGAAGCGGTTGCACAGATCCAAAGCAACGAGCGAGATGTGGCAATGCAAATATGGAAAATGGAACCGGATCAGATAATATTGCGCGGGAAATGCGGCGACGGCGCAGATGTAGAGTTCGAGTATACTGGTCAGGTGGCAACGTTGCAAGTGGCAGAGATCGACCGATTAAGGGAAATATTGCGTCATGTTCGAGAAGATGCCAACGTTAGTCTCTTTCGTCAGCTTTATAAAGCGAAACTGTCACGGATCCTTATTCAGGCTTACATCGATGATACGTTGTGGACACTAAATCATCGGCCGGGTAGCAAAAATGAGGTCGACCACCAGCAGAATACACAGCCAACAACTAATGCTATAGCGCGAAATGACGACATGGCTGCCCTGAAGGGTATGCTCGATGCTCTCTTTGCGACAAAGAAAAAGACGGATGCCGCCAACGATGCGCACGGGAAAACCTTTGCTGATGATTTGCAGTCGTGGATCATGCATGTTGGTGGTTGCTTCGTTCGACTAGCGACACTGTCTGAACGGAAATATCTGCTGTTGCACCTTCTTCAGCTGACAGATGCCATGCCATGGGCACGACCACTGCTTCAGTATTCGTGGCAACGCCAAGATTCCTTTTCTGAAGAATATCTCGCAGCTTTGCGACTCATGTTTGATTGTTCCGTGCACACTAGAGAACCAAAATGGTCAGAAGACGACTATCTATTAGCACTGGATCAGATGGCAGTCGCAAACATGTATGAAAATGCGCTCGATTATCTAACGGAGAACGATAATGGTGTAAACGATCTTGAAAAAACGTTTGTATTCACCAACGATCTGCTATCGATCATAAGCTTCGGTTTCTCGATCTTCCAGCAGAAAAGCTTCCCTAGTGCACTTAAACGACTAGCACAGACAACCAGCAAAATTTCCCAAACATTGGCAAATGTATTTACGCACCAAAGTCTGCAAGCAAAGCAAAAGTATCAGCATGACTTTGATTATACTATCGGACTTGTCGTCGATATATTTCTAAACGCGGAATGCTCCAGTGTATGGCATTTTCTACCGACTCTGCCTTTCCATGCCATGTCAGTACACTCCTTGTGGAAACTTACACTCTTGTTGCTGCGCATACCAGGCGAACAAGAGCCAATCCCTTTACAGGACATACTAAAAAACTTTCCAAATACGTCTGCGTTCCTCCAGTTTCTATTCAAGGACCAAGTCCAAGGCATCTTTACACTGAGTTGTCTGACCAGCATTGTTACTAGCCTACCTGCTGGCGCCGGAGATGTCACTCAGAGTACGGACAAGACCTTTGCTGCTTCGACTATTGCAGTCATTGCACATACGCTTTTCCAAGTGGCATTTGTCGACAAGGACCTCCGCGATACATACTACAAGGATGTGAGGGATAATTTTGGACCGATATGTGCATGCCATCCGTTTGTCATATCATTGCTTTTACGTTGGACATCTGACCATTTGTCTCAAATGGAAGGCATGGCTCTCTATCTCTTTCGGTCACTTCCTTTAGACAAATGGAAAGTACTCAAGGAAGATCTCGTTCTACTGCATCCACTTTTGTGCGAGAGCCCAGTCAACAGTTTAAATGCGACATTTGCCAAATATCTCATTGAAAACATCAACTTCGGATACGGCGACGAACGAGATGTATCAATATCCAAGTCGCAATCTTGGAGCGACAGACGATGCCCATTTGTGGCGTACGATATTCACGAAGAAATGGCTTTCCTTCTACTGGACGCCGCACAACGCATCCAACCACTGCCAGATTCTGATGGCAGCAACAATCTCAAGGGCAGCGTCGCTTCAGCAGTTTCTGCTTTGCTGCCAAATACAACTAATTTCTTGTCGACTGCCGCTAGAGCTACAGCGTTGAAAACGAGCACGGCAGATACAGCAGAAGCTCGCGAGCTCATCGACTGGGCGTGGAAAATTACATTGCAGCTCAAACTCTACGATTGTCCAATATCAAGTCGTGCATCTGACATTGAAAAGATAGTCTCTCGTAGTTTTCTAAAGGACATGTTACAACATTCATCAGATACTACGGCTTCTCACGCCTCGCTCTTGGTTTACATTTGCTTCATGCTATCACCGACGAGTCGACACTTTTTGCGTTTCGAGAGCGCGGATGGATGGGACAAGATGTTTTTGGTGCTCAAAAGAGGGAAAGCCGAAGCAGTTCTTCAGATGTTTGCTGAAATAGTGCCAGCATTTGTGTATATGCACGGCGACGATTTCTTCAATGATCCAAGTTTGGCGAATTTCTTGCGGCAGATGGTCAATTTTAAAGCTGATCCCATGCTGTCTGATGGAGCCCTGTCGTTTCAAAGGAAGAATGACCTCTTTGGAGAGAAGCTGAACGGCGTATCCATGGTTACTCTCTCACATATTTGGCAAGGCAACTTTATTGATTCAGTTAGCAACATGATGGATGAAAACGAGCGTGGTTTTTCTTATCGAGACTTGATTCTCCATTCATGGCTCAAGACGGTCTTTCTCAAGCAGGATTGGATGTGGAGCGAGCCCCATGTCAAGATTATGGATGGCCTATGTATGGCTGCATTTTGCCTCTCTCGTCATCAATTAATTCAAGGCATGCTGCGACAAGAGCAGTCAAAGCTCGAAAACAGCAAGCAACAGGAAGCCTTGTCGCCAAAACTCGGCCCTGCTGGTGGACAGTCCCGCAATCCTCTCCGGCTCATCAAGAATATGCTTCCGGACACTGCGTATACAAGTCTTTTGGCGGGAGAGTGGTCCTTGATGTCTCTCACAGCAAGCAACATTTTCAAGACAGCTGGGGTCGAGCAAAGGTCGCTCTGGTTTGCATTTTACACGCTGCTCATGGAGACGGCAGATGAAAAAGGAATCAGGCAGTTGTTTCAAGATTACTTGGCTGGGAAGGATTTCTCGGATGGAGATGTAAATATCGATCCCTTTATGGCTGATCTGGAGAAGCCCAGCGACTTTTTGTGCATCTATCGATGGTTACAACATATATTGATTGCCCGCCAGAGCATCCTTTGTTACCGGCATACTTGCAAATGTTTTTCAGTCTTTATTTCGACACCATACAAGTGCAGGATCGCAAGCTGATATTTGGGCCATTGCTGTTTGAAAAGAAGCAAGATCTGCTCAGCAAATTACGGGATCGCATCGCATTTTTGCAGACTCTGCACGGGCAGAAATGCACTGAGGATAGCGATACCAAATCTTACCACAAGGAATTACAGTGCCTGTACTATGCCATGTGGTTGTGGTTAGGCAACGCAGATCTTGAAAAAGCAGACTTTGATGTTGGCAAGTTACCAGCCCATTACTGTCCTGAAAAGCTCCAAGCGTGTCGTGCATCCGAAATTCTATCCCAATTACAAGAGCGACCTCTGCAGTTCTTTGAAAACCTATGGGTGGTTGAACGAAAAGCTCTGGAGACTGAATTCTGTAACTATGCATGGATTGGATCCGAAAAGTTTCGCAGCAAAGCGGATCACCAACAGCCTTTACAGCAGAAAGGATCGCCATCTTTGAGAAAACTCAAGGCGCCTAGCAACAGCCAGATAGCACCTTTGCCACATCTTCAATTGACCAGGCCAGCGCAGAACCCTTCAGCAGACGATCTGTTATCATCTCCTCCAGAAGACTTGCTGGGTTCCATGGTAGCCACAATGAAACATCATGCACAGCGGTTCCAGGAACATGTTGATCTACTGACGAGACTGGATAAAGAGTATATCGAGTATCTGACAAAACTCTTTGTTTGCAAGCCGGTCATTGAACACATCGAAGCTCCGTGTGCAAAAGGAAGCAAAGGCGGTTGCAAGAAGCCAGCGCATTGGGAAACAAGTGTCCAGCATGCTCAGCAAGACCTGAAGATGAAACAACTCGTTGACGACAATCGACACAGAGCAGAAGCTGTGATATTTACTGTTGTGGATGCTCGAATCTGTATTCAGTCCATGCTGTTGTATCGTTTGATGGATGCTCTGGAGCGCGAGTCAAGAAAAAGCTCAAAGAAAGGACGAGCTTTCATCCAGAAAGGCTGGGACTGCCTCTCGTATGCATTGAAGAACTTGAAATCCGAGCTCGAGTTCTTTCCACCAGCACAAACCATCCTCCACCGTATCGGTCATATTATGGGTGACCTCGTGGCTCTAGATCCAAAGTATCTGGACAAGTTCCTTGGTATGCTCGAAAACGTGGATGCACCTGCCTTGCATATCCGAGATGCATTTCGACCGCAAGCTGATTTTAAAGGTTATGTCAAAACCTATCGCCGTTTGTGCCAGCTCACTAGCCAACAGCAACTTGACCTCCTTTCGACACTTGATATGGCCGCCTGGAAGCAAAGTTCTTTTGCAACCGAGCAGTCTCGAAACACCTTTTACGACCAAACATTCTTGACACTGAAGCAATGCATCGAAGCAAGGTCAAAGGAACAGTTGATTTTGGAACACTTTAAACTTGCTTTATCGCTTATGGATGTCGCTGATAAGTCGTCGGACAAGTTACATGTATTGGAACGCCTGATAAATCTCTTGGAAACCACACGAACCTCGGTCAAAGTCAAGCATCAAGATGTAAGATCACAATTGATGGATGCATATATTGTCAGTCTCGGCGGAATAGAGCACTCTATCGTCATGTCTCATCTCCAAGGAAGTGGTCGGCTACAGCTCGATAACCTGTCGGCAAAGGACATTGTAGTAATACTGGATATGCTCGGTGCAAAACTGGATACGCTCAGACAGCCGCCATTTGACGTATTTGGTGGCTCCGGTGCAGCTCTCCGTGCTTTGACAGTGCATTTACTCTGTGATGATCGTTTGCAAGACTTGAATCAAGATCCTGTAACGTTCTACTGGCGACAGCTGTGTCGTTGCTATCATCCATGGCTGCGTCGAGAAGACGGAGACGACGATGATGATGATGGCGTGTGCGTACGTATTTATCACCATCTTATACGACGACGCTTAGAGCATTTCAATAATGAGCAACGGTCAAAATTGCTTCGGTTTCTGTTTACATTTTATCACGACCAGTTATTGCAATCTCATCGCAGCGAATCCTGGCTTACCATGTATGCTGAAGCAATCCACAACGTCGAATGGAGCAACATTGAAATGTCACTGCAGCAACTTGAACGGATACGCCAGACATATGGATTGTTATCGACGCAAAAGCAGCAGGACAATGAGCGCAAAAAAATGCAGTACTTGGAGTTTATTTTGCAAATAATATCTTGTTGGATCAAGAATCGCAAAGAGTTTCAACTCGATAGAGATCAACGATTTAATTATATTATCATTCTGTTTATCTTTGCACAAGAAAGCGACGGACTATGGAATGATCACACAGAACGTCGGAAAGAACTCCAGCTGCTCCAAACACCCGTAAAGGATCTGTTTGCCAGTGTCGATACGGAACAAGTCGAATTGATCGTACGCAGCCATCTTTGGCGAGAGTGGAAGACACCAATGCCTGGCCCATCCACTGAACCAACCACTGCCTTGTCAATAGTTATACAATGGGTGCAACGGACGGCTGGCTTTAACTACAAGGAGAACACGATCAGACGAAGGCGTATATTCAGCGACTACATTGCAAAATTGCTCTCAGCAAACGATACGTCAATTCCAATCGTGAGGGAATGGATTCTGCATTTATATGATATCATTAACCAGCATGTATTCGATGATATTGACCTTGACGAACTGCGAGGCACGCTCGGGAATTTACTGACTGTAGTCGAAAAGAAGGACAGCATCCAAGATGTCTTTTTGCCAAGGATCAAGGAAAGCAAAGCATCTACATTGATAGCGCTCTTTGGAGCCGCGGCAGGACCGACGGTTAGTGCAGCAAGAGTAGCCGTTCTTGAAGGCTGTCTGGAACGCTTCCAGGCACAATGCAAGAAAGGAGCAGGGATGGACGAGGCTGTTTGGCAAACATTTGCAGCCTTGCTCAGACAGTCAAAACCAGATACCAGTTTGTTGCTGCAGCGTTGCATGGAGCATTCTGCCAACTTGACAATCCGTGTCTATGCTCAGCTTAAATACGAGGATTCCAGTGGAGATGATATCCAGCAACTTGTGAGCCTTGTCGAAGAGCTGGCTGCGGTTATATCCATTACACAGCCGACTCGTTACTCAGTCTACCTTGTCCAACTTTTTGCCAGTCTGTTTCGCAAGCTGCAGACAGAGGAAAAGCGTATGCTTGCATGCATCGTCTCATTATCAAGGACTGCGAGCAGATGGAAGACAAAGCAGCAATCCAGCTTGGGCCCGGAATGGCAAGTGTTTGTTACATTGCTGGATGCTTTCCTCGGAATACGATTACAATCACAAGGTGTACTGAGTCCTGCAACTGGCAAGAATGGATGGACAACTAGCTTGGATGCAATTGAGGCCGATAAACAGTATCATGACTTGAAGGATACCATTACGAATGGGCAGAAAATCATACACGACTTGGACAGTTGGACGATCTGGAAGTTGGAAGAGGCTCTTTTGATGTTTGCTCGTCCATTGCTAGAATAACTTATTTATCATCATTGAAAAAGCGCAAGAAGGATAAAATTTACCGGAAAACCAAGAAATGGAAAAGAGAAGGATGTACAAGAAAACCATTTATTGTTTATATTGTTGCCGAGGGAGAAGGAAAGCGAAAGAAAAGAAAAGAGACAAGAAAGATTATTGTTCTACACCGACCAATTCCTTGCCCATCTTCTTGTCCAATCGACATATTGGGTATTCCTTAATCATGGCAAGGTTGACCTTATGGCCCAAAAGATCACGGATATTGGAGATACCATATTTGACCATGGTAGGTCGTTCCAAACCGAGACCCCAGGCAATGACACGCACATCAGGTGGCAGACCCAAAGGTAACAACATTTCCGGTCGGAACATGCCCGAGTTGCCAATTTCTACCCATTTCTTCAGGCCTTCGTGGTATGAAAAGATTTCCATGCTAGGTTCTGTGTAAGGGTTGTAGGTAGGCTTGAAACGGATCTTTTCCATGCCCATCTTTTTGAAAAATACGTCCATGAAACCAATCAAGTCACCGAGAGCAAGGTTCTTGTCAGCAATAACACCTTCGATTTGGTGGAATTCGGCCAAGTGAGTGGCGTCGACGGATTCGTTGCGGAACACGCGGTCAATAGAAAAGTATTTGGCAGGCCGGAACTCGCCCTGTTCTTTAGTCTTTTGAGCGAGTTTGTAGAGCATGTACGAGCTGACGGCGGTGGTGTGCGTACGAAGTAAGAGTTTGCCGGCGTCGTCTTCTTTCCAGATATAATTGTATCCAGTTGATCCGGTATCACCACCGTTTTCGTGGGTGACTTTGATACGTTCCATCAAATCGCGAGGGAAGCGGTCGGTAGAGGCAGGATCTATCAATTAACATTTATATTGAGTTAGTAACATTCACAGCAATATACTTGAATGCTTTCCACCAGACCTTTTAAGAAGAAGGTATCGTGGGCATCTCGTGCAGGATGTTGTTGAGGTTGGAAAAGAGCGTCAAAGTTCCAGAAACTGGACTCGGCGAAGCAGTTGGTGGGCATTTCTTCGAAACCCATTTCAAAGAAAATCTCACGGAATTCTTGTCGTACTTTCATGAGAGGGTGAAGGTGACCTCCTGCTGGTGTAACGCCGACTGCATCGAAGTTGTATTTCTTAAAGTTGGCAGTAGCCCATTCGCCGCTAAAGTTTTCACATTATATTAGCATCCAAGTCGTAGTAACCAGTTTATCATTTTGGACTTCACCTCTGCAGCATTTCATATGTCAAGTCAGTGGCCTCTTTTTTAATTTCAAGAGAGAATTGAGGTCCCTTGGTGACCTTGTAGGTAGTAATTTTTCTGAGTAAATGGGCGTCAATTATCTAACCAACTGATATGGGATGGTGCATACTATGGTCTACAACTCACTGTTTATCGCACAACTTTCTCTTTTTCAAATCGGCCAAGACTTTGGCATCCTTGAGTGTGGAGGTCTCTGCAATCTCCTTGAGATCCTTTTTCGTTTGATCGACAATGGATTCGACAAGACGGACCAGGTTGGAACCTTTCTTTGCGATCCACTTGTTCTTGAAAGCCTTGCCCTGACCAATCTTTGCCGAATCACCAAGGATAGACTAATCAGAATGCGGGAGCACCATTAGAAATTGGTAAGTTCAGGTATGATTCATCTCAATTCATTCTTTGTACCTGTATCTCGCTCATAGCGATACCCTCGTCTCCAGCTGGGATTGCCTCAAAGACGCGAGCTTCATGGCTTCCAAGTTCGGCAACTTGCTGTCCTTCCTCGGTCAACTTCCAAGTCTCGCGTTCGATAGCCTCATAGTCCACCATCTAAACCAACAAAAAAAAGGTCGAATATAGACACGTCAACAAGAACTCTCTTGTGTGAACCGTCCCGAGTCCCAAGCCGAGTGCTACCTCTTTGGATTTCAGACTGTTGAGAACACCGAGAAGTGCCAGCTGGTTCAAGTCGTCGCCGTTGACAGTCTTCAAGTCCTTGCTGTCTGCAATGACATTGTCGCGGTCCAAGGTAGTAAGCACCAGAGTCTGCAATTCTTCTGCCGTGGCCATCGATAGTCGTTTGCGTTCCGAAAAGGGCACCTCTGGTAACGAGCACAGGCGATTTTGATGAAATGAGCTCAGCCACTGGATGTGTCATGCTCTGCTGTCGCTGCAAGATTCCAAATGCAGTAAGGAGTTAGAATGGCAAGAAGGCCCCGAACTTTTTCTTGTTCGTATTACGAAGAACTCTTGTCGCACGCCAAATCCGAATCAATGGAGACTTTTCTCTTTTTCCTCTTTGTCTCTTCATGTTCATGCACGCCAGTTACAACCAAACTTCTGACTTTAACACTCGATGGACTATCTTGCTGTACGGAACATACGTCCTTATAGCGACGGTTGCGGTGATCATCTACTTTGCCAACCACAAATATCAAAACTGCTCAAATGCCCTCAGCACTATATGTGACAAAAGATAATGCGAGCCACTTCAGCTGATGTCAGGGCAATACATTTTCTCGCAGCGATGGACGTATTATCTCTTGGATAATGTCAACTACACCCAACAATCGATCACCAACTGTCGTTCAGATATGCACAACGGCACCACGTTGATGTTTTTTTCAAACGCCCTATGTACCTTATGTCAAATACAGCATTACGCTCTACTGCGATCACGGGTTCAGCTTGCAGGTCGTAGATAATAACTTGTGGAACCTCTATTTGTTTTTGCGCGATCAAGTCGACACTATTCGTGACAATTACAAGTGTTCCATACATAATACTTTGTGCTGCAGTGATTCGACCAACACCACGTGTAGCTACAACTGCACTAGTTCTGACGAGGATATAATGGATTCCAGATCAAGGATCCACGGGCGACAAACGCAAACATCTACTCGGCTTCTCGACAGTGCCACACCTATCTCATGAGTAATATTTCAAACGCACTCGGCAGGATCGTCGAAAACGATGCATCACAAACTCAGATGGACGCTAACTTTAAATGTTACGAATGCGTAACTGTAAAAAGAGAAGGATGGCCGCTGCTCTGGCTTATGGTTGTTGGATGCATTTCTATTGTCACTCTGGCAGTAAGAATCGCCACCTTGGTTGCAAAGTACTTTTATTTGAAAGCTATAGAGTATAATGAAATAAAAAGACAAGAAACCACCTCGTTGCATGCGTAAAGACTGTCTGGATTGCAACCCAGTTGTCGCGGCGCGTTTTGTGTGCCGCCCTGAGAAACGAAAAAGAGCGCGCGTTCTCTGTCCCCGCCTATATCTCTCTCTTGACCACCACCCTATCCCAATTCGCCCACGACCTCACTTCAACATACATACACGACTAATTTGATTGATTCCCTGCTCCTTCATCCATTACTGTCGTAGCAATGCTCTCAAACACCGAGTCAAGGAAAAGAAAAGCACCTCCAACGGAGTCGTCAAAACCAGCAAGGACGCCACGATTAAGCAAAGACGGTGCACGGCCCGGACCCACTGTTGCAACGACAAAAGCAGCTATAGCACGAGCGGCTGCCATTCGCGCCAATGCGAATCAATCTTCCTCGACTGTTGCCAAGCGAAAACCAGTTGCAATATCGTCACCTAGCAGCAGCAGTGCACCGAAAGCACGACCTGCATGGGATATCAGAGTAAGCTTTCAGCAAAGGAAAAATGTGAACAGCAATCTCTGACTTACAACAAACGATCACTAGGGTCGCATTAAAGACATGGAAGCCGTTTTGCAAAAGAATGATGCCCAGTGTACGTTTAATGTTTCATGCAAACTATAGGGTGGTTACTGATATGTAGAGGGATGCTTTCAGTGAACGAATTAAAAGAACGGTCAGATGGACTTAAAGCAACAGCAGAGGATAAAGATATCGAAATACAGGAAGTGATTCGACAAATTGCTGAAGCAAAAGCAAATCTCCAGGTAAACATAACGATCGTATTTCAAGGTGACAGCTTTATGGACAACATTTATTCTGACCTTTTGCATATGATTTAGGAAACTGAACGGCGGAATGCTCAAGAGATTGAAGATTTGAAAGCACAACAGAGAATCCAAGTGCAAGAGTTGCAGGACGACAAGCTGATATATAGTCGACAAATCAAGTCTTTAGAGATGGATTTAAGTCAGATCAAACGGAAACTCGAAGATATTGAAAACAAGACACAGCAAAAAATAGCAGAAAATGAGACTCTGAGGGTAAGTTATGGTGGAGCTCCCCCTTTTTCAGAGGTAGCAGTTCAATTAAAGGATTGGATAATTTTCCACAGGCTACAGTACAAAAGACATCCGAGTCATTTAAAGAAATAGAGGGTCAAATGCGTACAATGAAGCTAAAAATCCAGGCATGTATCCCACAATGGTTAGCTGAGGAGGCATTGAAATAAGCTAACCGTCAAGATCACCAGAGAACGGATGAAACTCTGGCAGAGCGGCACAAAGAGATCGATGCACTGAGCGCCGACTTGGAAAATGCAAAAGCACAGAGGGAAATCATGCGGGAGACCTAGAGAGTGTATCATGTCAAAAAGGTCGAGGATGAAAACAACGTACGGCAAAGACTGGAGAAGACTGTGCGCGAGCTGGAGTCACGAAAGTGAAGTTCCTGTACTATGACACAATTAAAGGATTGTTTACAGTTCTTAAACTTCATCTTTAAATATAATACCCTATATTGTCAACGCAAAGAATGAGCAGTAGAACTTCCAGCGATGCGAGAAACGCAGATGGAACCAAAAAGACGATGTTAAGAATGACCTTGAGACCAATGACTCCAGAATAAGTTGTTTATGATCTATCTACGTTATCAAAGTAGTCATCTCGATCCAAAGATATGTTGTTGTTAACCATGTGTAGCTTTGTTGGTTACGTGAATGCTGCATAGTCTTGGCATAGGTGAACCTTCAGGGCAGTTTCAGGGCAGCACTCGTCCAATGGTGACGATCGCCACCTTTGCTGGTCCTTTGGAGGAAAACAAGAACTCGAGCAAGTAGGCATGGTACACGCTTGGTCTCCTTCGCAACTATGAAGACAAGTCAAGGTCGCCTGGAGATCCCTCTAAGATCCCGCCGATCAATCGAAGAATATCTCGCTTCAGATCTGAACATACTCTGCGTTTGCAAACCATAACATGGACGCATTGTGTGGTTTTATTTGACAGCAGAAGGATAACTATTGCGTTTCAAAACCATCCTAGTTGCATGTTTATATAGACATGACAGTACACTTTACAATGTTCCTGGTATCCTTCTGGAGCCTTGCGACCTTGATTTATAAAGAGAGAAGAGCTAGGGAGATATTTGAGAAAAGAGGGGCAAGAGGTGGCCGGGATAATGGCGTTGGCCACAAGCATCAGGGTGGCACTTTTGACATTTGTAGACATGGAATCAACTCTTACTTAATATTGGGTACCTCCTTTGCAATGTTTAGTATGATAATATGCTCTCATTTTTGTGATCGTCGATCCTGCTGCTTGATCGTTCCACGAACAGACCTGCAT
>KK100068.1:61364-79468 GCA_000611695.1 Rhizomucor miehei CAU432
GGGATTACTCGAGCACCACGTGCAGAACTTATGTACTTTCCGAGATAGAGAAGTTAGTTACAATTATGGGTTTCATTATCACCCGCCATCACAATAATCATATTACTTCAGGACACCTACATCACAGAACATACAAAATCAAGGTGATCAATGTCTATATAGACGTTTCTTTACCTCGATGTACACTGAAGAACTTTGACATTTGTTCCTTTCTTTTTTATTAATAAAATTTTGCTGTTCCATTGTTTTCTCGTAGTTTGAGGGGCTCCCTTGTAGTTTACGCATCTTTGGGAATCGCTATATATAGAACGCGAACATAAGTTCTAACCAAATATTGACACTTAGCAGCTGTAGATGCCAAATTGTCTTCGTTGTTATAATCAGAATTTTGGTAGGACTTTAAGGATTCATCATTTATTCTTCCGAGACTGCTAATGGCACATTATGATTTATTTATACCCAGTAAATGCTATTTCCATTGATATTTTCGTCCATGTGCATCTGTTCTCAAGATAGCTGCTGTCAAGCATGCGATTACTGCGTTGCATTTAGGGTTTGGCGGCAGAGGCAGTTGATATATCTTGAACTGCCTGTAGAAGGCGGTTTGCTAGAACGTTTAGCGAAGAGCTTTGTCATTCCTTCATCTTAGTATGTTGCATTTGCTTTCTTGCCTAAAAGTGGATAGATTAGAGAGCTTCCTATCGAAACCAATGACAATGACCCATCAGCTATATACTGTTAGCCTCCTGATACTGACTTTTACAAATAACGATTTTAATATGAAACAGAGTTAGCATGCATATAATCTCGCAATTTGTGCCGAATGACTATGGTCAGCACTAACTGACGTGCAAGGGAAGGAGACGTAAGAAACGAATGCAAAATAACCCAGGACAAACCTCGTTTGTGCAAGTGCACTTATTTCTGTCCCACTTCACTCGAGTGATATGGCGCTCACACGGGTTGGGGTGCTTACACCGTACCTTTTCCGTGGTACATCCATTGTTGAATGAATAGTTAATGTGATCATCTATAGATAAATCAACTGACAACTAATAGCTGAAGAAAATATACTTTGCGTTGTTTCAAATACACCCTTCAAGAAAATCAATCCTTCAGCTAAAGTTATCTAACATGATGTTCATAGACACAAAGGAGTCAAATAAGCAGTGGAAAGACATATCTTCAAATCATTGCAGAGAAGTCTGCAATAGACACTGAAATCTGCAGTCTGTACACGGTGCAAGAAGACAATGCACGGGGCCGATAGATTCTCTAAGGTACCTCCCAAGCTCTTACTAGCTTGAAATCTGATTCACGGTGACTATGCTCATATGTAGTACATTTGAAAAAGCGTATCAAGTGGGTTGACAACTAGTGGCGCACCCTGGAGACTGCTGGGAAAAAGGGCAACCAAGAAGTGCTGCAATGAATCAACGCAGGCCAGTGTAACCGTGTACCTCTCTCTTTCTCTTTTTCTTTTTCTTCTTCTCGTTTCTCCCTCCTGTCCTTTGTGCCCTAATGCCATCAGTGCATTTGCAGAGATGATCAAAGGACTGATTGCTTCCGAACTTGTATTCCCTGATGTTGTTTACTTCTTCGGCCCACGCCCGAACCAGCAGAAATATTCAACATATCCGAAGCGCCAAAAAGTACGAGGCAAGCTTCGTTTGGTTTCTTCACGGCCCATCAAGCTCAATCGCGTTGAACTTCGTCTGAGAGGTTCAACAGAACTCAACTGGCGAGATCCCCTCAAGCCTCAACACTCGATATTGGCCGAAAGAATGCATGCCTGGAGAACTTTGCGCAAATCAAAAAGCGTACTGTTGGAAGATGCAACACTTCCCGCCGGTGTAACTGAATTAGGTAGCCTAACGAATACGGCTGAGCTTTTCATTTTAATTAACTCTGGGCGATGGACCTTTTTCATTTCAGGTTTCGAAGTGACGATTCCAGGCCACCTTTGTCCCTCCTTCAAGTCCGAGTACCTGAATATCGAATATGGCCTTTCTGCAAGGATACTTCCGAGCGCCACTTTTGCCAAAGAGACATACATTGAACGAGGATTCAGAATTCAAAAGACTCTGATACCAAGAGATGTCGCGCATGGACAGGTTACTGGGTACAAGGTCCCACGGCTGACTATGCGAGGAGAACGGCCTGGATGCTTGGCTTGGGAATTTCGTGTTCCCAGATGGATATGCCTTGAAGATGAAAAGGGCGTTGAATTTGATGGCATCTTCAAGCTTAACGACGCTACTGGTAAAACGCGCGTCAAAAAGATACTAGTTGATGTGGTACAAGAAGAGCTTTACAAAGATGATAAAATGCGCGCAAGGTAAGCAGAATTTATTGAAACCTATTGCTCGAGAGATTCCTCTTACTATTACAGCAGTCTTTGCAAACGACACTTGGTGATGAGCGCAAATGCACCTTCTACATACCTTCACCCGCCCATGGATACAAATATCTCATTCTCTTTTCCATTGCAACCGATAACACCAACTCAACACGATACCGCCATTCCTCGTAATAGACGCCCCCGGGCATTATCATCACCATCCAGTCCACAAACGCATAAACTGCATAAAAGCAATACTTATACATCCTTATCAGTAAAAAGCGTGTCTCCCGACGGATCCACGACAACCATTACACTTGGAAACTTGACTTATTCCCTTGATTCACCCTTCCTCACCATTCGACATTTCATACGCCTCATAGTACATATTTACGGCCTTACTAGACCTATATGCATTGGCCTTCCCATCAAGATTACAGCAAAAGTCGACGTGACAGAGCTTGGAATCTCAGATGCAGACGAGTTACCGACATATCAGAGTGTAGCATGCGACGAGGAGAGGTTGCCGGACTACACTTCGAGACTCGACATCACGGAAACTGGCTCTAATCCAGGGAATGAACGAAACTCACTTGAACCTTGCTGCTGGGTGCGAGAGCCCGTAGTTTGTGGCCAGCCTAGGAGGAGGACCCTTGAAAACGGTTACACGAATACGGGGAACGGTACCAACAATGTGGAACTCAATCTGGAGCTGTTGGATATTTCAGCAGCTCCGTCCTCTCCGCCGGTGCCTCCGACAATGCATCAGACAATATGCGCTTGTACAGAACATGGCTGTATTTTGGCCGAGGAACGTGGATTAGAGGATTTTAGCATCATACAGCATCAGTAAATTTAAAGAGCATCTTGCAAATTGTTCATGGTTTTCAATGTTTACAACACATTCTATTTAAAGTGGGAATCTCGGAAAAGTGCTACGATGTTTATAGCACATGTCTTTTGTGGTGAATGCAGCATCAATACCTCCTCCAAAGCACATTCTCAAAATGCCCTTTTTTTTGTGAAACCTACTATATGATGCCCTGTAGTGATAAAGTATCTAGTAAATTGCTAGTAGGATATTACGCTATGTGCCTTCATCATTTGCTTCAAATTATCATTCGCATTAGGTTACAGTCAACTGCTGAAAACAGATCACTTTCGAGGAATGAAGCTGCATATTGGTAATGTTGAGAAGGTAACTGTTGCGAAATAATATATAGATCAAGAAAGACATAAGGTTATAGAGCACAGTGTGTACACGCTAGGTTGTACCTTCATTTTTAAGATCGTCTGAACAGACCGATTTGCATGGGAGTCATTTGTTCTTGTAAATGCAGCAACCGACATTTGTATCCTCCAGGACTCTCTCCATGACAATACCTGTCATACGGAGATCTACACTTCTATATTGGTATCAATGATATTGTTCGTCTAGTGATCGAAACACTGACTTGTATGAGAGAACCCGATGATATTATTGTTCCTCAGTACTTATTTCTGCAGTCCAGCTTGGTCTTGCACTATGAAGAACATCGATGCCTTTCATATATAGATTGACGTCCCGTTCTCGCATCTCCTTACGAGCGACGTTAAGTAAGCTTGCCTTTGCGTCTCCACATGCAAATAATCGAAACAGTGGTCGACGCCTCGCCGTATACTCGCATGATCAAGTCCTTTCAAGTCTGAAGCTCACCATACGCGAGAGCAGGCCGCATGATGGCATTACTGTTGACCTTTCGCTAATCTCTCGATGAAAACTGCTTATGTGGATTAATGTCCCTTTTTCACCATATTTTCTTTCTATTCTACCGGATACTCCATTATCAACAGGGCGCCTAGACTTCCTTGGTCCGGCAACGTTTGCTAGGTAAAACATCAGCAGCAGGATGGTAGTCCAGACAAGCCTATAAAATTCATCGACCGGGTTGGTGATCGATGTCTAATATGCTAGTTTTCAGTAATCTTTTTGCAGTGTTCACCAAGTATATCTTTCTGGATGATTATATGTAGTCGTTCATTTAGTCGCCAGAAGATCTTCCAGGATTGGGCGACTTTACGATTCCATAGTGTTGAGTCCTTTCGACGTGTCGACTGATCCCAAAAAATATTGCTTGTAGTATAATTACGGGCGCACGCTCACTCGTGTCCGGATAGCATGGCTTGTTTAAACATGTTTTGTCAAGCTGAATGCTTTTTCACCTGTTCCTACCAGATCATCCACGAGAAAGGCAACTTTCTTTGTTACGCGGATAATCAAAAAGTTGTTTTACATTTATGTCTTGAGTGGGTGTTCTCTTATTGATTTTATTTTGCGTTATTATGGTAATTTGATTATTTTTTCATCTACGCGCATCTACAAGTAGTTGCCGATGGCAAAATTGTTTATATTTCATGACATCTTTCAATGGTCTCTGAGCGCTCCAGCTCCAGGATATGAGCCATTTGTGTTTTGACAAAATACGGTATGTGTAGTAGCAAAGGAAGGCAGCATCGGATCTTTCACCAACCATGGTCTCACAGAATCTGGCTGTTCTGACTAAATAGGTTTTCTAGCAGAAATCAGCGACCGAGTCGTGATTGGAAACTTCCTTCTTTCGCTTCTCCCAACTTTCTTTACCTTCTCGCTTTAACCCGGCGAAAAAAAAGAAAAGGCCTCATGGATCAGGACCACGACAAGGAAGTTGGAGTGGAGATTCCTGCTCCTCCACCATCGTACATTTCGTCGCAGATGCCGTCCCGGCTGAAAACTTTCTTCACCGGTGGTACGCCAGAGATCAAGCAAAACAACGCATCCTTTGCTGTTCCCAACGAATTTAATCTCCCTCCACAACCACAAAAGGGATTCAAAAGCAACTCTTGGTTTTCGTCCGCGACGCTCGGCCAAGGCAACAAGACGGTTCGTCGAGTCGTCTCTGCACCAAATACGAAGCTTTTGAACTTGACTAAGCAGCAGCAGCAACGACAACAACAACAACAACAACCCAGCTTTACAAACTTGAGACTTCATGCGGGCACAAACCCTAACCTCGCCGAATACGCGAGTAGCAAAAGCAGCAGCAGCGACAGCAGCAGTGGTATGGCTAGCAACGCATCAACCATGTCTGTTCCCGCGGCCATACAGCGTCTACGCCTCGACCGCCGCACGTATTCGAGCAGCAGCATCAAAGTGAAAAACGTTGAAGTTGGCCCTTCCAGTTTCTCCAAAGTACGCATGCTCGGAAAGGGCGATGTGGGCAAAGTTTACATGGTCCGCCAGAAGGGCACCGACAAGCTATTTGCCATGAAAGGTTTGTTGTCCGAAATTGGGCTCGGTTTAACCATTTGGCTAAAACAGAAGCTGTAAAGTTCTTTCTAAACGAGAAATGATTAAAAGAAACAAGATTAAACGCGCGCTTGCAGAGCAAGAGATCCTGACAACGGCGAATCATCCTTTCATTGTCACCTTGTACCACTCTTTCCAGAGTCAAGACTACTTGTACTTTGTTATGGAATATTGCATGGGAGGCGAGTTTTTCCGAGGTAAGGGCATCATTTCTTCAACCTAGTATGCACGCTACAGAATGGCTGAAAAGAAAAAAAACTTTGGTTGTTTAGCATTGCAATTGCGACCTGGCAAATGTTTGAGTGAAGACGGCGCCCAATTCTATGCAGCCGAAGTGACTGCAGCCTTAGAATATCTACATCTGCAGGGCCATATTTACCGTGACCTGAAACCTGAAAGTGAGTTTACAGTTTTATTCTGGCCTAGGTACAATAGGGACTGATGATATTTCGTTAGATATCTTACTTCATCAAAGCGGTCATATTATGTTAACGGATTTCGATCTAAGTAAAGGGTCGCATCCTCCAGGCAACCCTGGCGTCGTAAAATCTGCTTCGCCGTATCAGGTATCATGTCGTATTACTGACCTGCATATGCATGCCAGTTGCTCACCCATTTTATTTGCAGCCTCCATCTATCGATACACGGAGCTGCGTAAATAACTTGAGGACAAACAGCTTTGTTGGTACAGAGGGTAAGTGTTTTTTTCCCAAAATTCATATCCGCGATTTTGCTCAACATTCATTTATTTGGCAGAGTATATTGCTCCAGAGGTCATCCAAGGCTGCGGCCACACCAGCGCAGTTGATTGGTGGACTCTCGGCATTCTCATTTATGAAATGCTGGTAAGCATTGGATAGATACATGAATCGGTAGCGCGTATTAACATTTGTAATTTAAAGTATGGTACAACGCCCTTCAAGGGCGCGAATCGCAACGAGACATTTACGCGAATTATGCGTTTGGAACCTGTTTTCCCAGACCAGCCTGCGCCGTACAACAAGAGCATCAGCAGCAACTGCAAAAACTTGATGCGCAAACTGTTGCACAAGGACGAGAACCGTCGGCTCGGATCTCGAGCAGGTGCGTCGGATGTCAAGGCTCATCCATTCTTCAAGAATGTCAACTTTGCCTTGCTTCGTCACTGCGTGCCACCCATCATTCCACAGGTTCAGCAACCTAACGGTATTGATGCTATCAACTTTAGAAAGATGCCACCAGAGAGCGTCAGTTTAGATCTCGAGTCAGACCGTGTCATGATTACTATCAAGGACAGCGATGCTGGCGATAATCCATTCGAAAAGTTTAATTCAGGTACGAGAGAACATGATTTTGATTTTGCAAGATGTAGTGGATCTGAAAACTCAAACAAATTTTTTTTGTAGTGACTTTGTACCATGACGGCGATGATTCCGACTAAGTTCATCAATATCATACCTCCTCCATATTACCCCGCTTTTTTTACTTTTCTCTCTTTCTCTCTCTACCCTAAACTCATATTATCGCATACACCTTATTATTCTGTATCCTGTTGTCGTCCTCTTTTTCTTTTTTTCGTACTTAATAATCTGCATGTTACGTACTAAAGAACGCTCTTATTTCTGTTTTACTTCTTTCTCGTGCGTTTTTTAATGTATGCCATTTGGTAGTCGCTCTAAAATGAATAAGACAAGAACGGGGAGATTATGTTTTTACAAGAAAGACTTGACGTGGTTCTCGCAAATTTCACGAAGCTTAGCCTCGAGTTCCTTGGAGAGGACACCCTTGGTACGGATTTCTTCAAGGACGGGCTTGTGCTCGGACTGGATGTGAGAGATGAAGTCCTTTTCCCATTCGACGACCTTGTTGACGGGGAGCTTGTCAAGGAAACCGTTGACACCAGCAAAGACGATAGGAACTTGGACTTCAATGGCCAAGGGGCTGTACTGGGGCTGCTTGAGCAATTCAGTGAGACGGGCACCACGGTTCAACAAGAACTGGGTGGAGGCATCCAAGTCAGAACCGAACTGGGCGAAGGCAGCGACTTCACGGTATTGGGCCAAGAAAAGCTTGAGCGAACCAGCGACCTGCTTCATAGCCTTGGTCTGGGCAGCGGAACCGACACGGGAGACGGACAAACCAACGTTAATGGCGGGACGGACACCCTTGAAGAAGAGTTCAGCTTCCAAGAAGATCTGACCGTCAGTAATGGAAATGACGTTGGTAGGAATGTAAGCGGACACATCACCACCCTGGGTTTCACTGTACAAAAAAATCATTAGTGTTAATATCACATAGCAATCCTCTTCTCTCTAACTTACATGATGGGAAGGGCGGTCATGGAACCGTAGCCAAAGTCCTTGTTCATCTTGGCAGCACGCTCCAGAAGACGGGAGTGGAGGTAGAAGACATCACCAGGGTAGGCTTCACGACCAGGGGGACGACGAAGCAAAAGGGACATCTGACGGTAGGCAACAGCCTGCTTGGACAAGTCATCGTAGATGATCAAGGAGTGACGGCCGTTGTCACGGAACCATTCACCAAAGGCAGCACCAGAGAAAGGAGCAAGGTACTGAAGGGGAGCGGCCTCAGAGGCGGTGGCAGCAACGACGGTGGTGTACTTCATGGCGTCGTTTTCCTCGAGGGTGCTGACCAACTGGGCGACGGTGGAACGCTTCTGACCGACGGCGACGTAGATACAGTACAACTTCTTGGACTCATCGGCGCCGTTGTTCCAGTTCTTCTGGTTAAGGATGGTGTCGAGAGCGACGGCGGTCTTACCGGTCTGACGGTCACCGATAATCAATTCACGCTGACCACGACCAATGGGGACCATGGAGTCAACAGACTTGATACCAGTCTGCATGGGCTCGTTGACAGAGTGACGGGGCAAAATGCCAGGAGCCTTGACCTGGACACGGGAACGGCCAACGGTCTCAAGAGGACCCTTACCGTCAATGGGGTTACCAAGGGCATCGACGACACGGCCCAAGATGCCAGGACCGACGGGGACGTCGACAATAGCACCAGTACGCTTGACGGTGTCACCTTCCTTGATCAAACGATCGTTACCGAAAACGACAATACCGACGTTGTCGGGTTCCAAGTTGAGGGCCATACCCTGTTTGTGCACGTAAACATTTCAGTCCGCTATCTCAGGTATATAATCTAATCTGATCAATGTTTGTCTTACCTTCAAGCCGCTGGAGAATTCAACCATTTCTTCGGCCTGGACGTTCTTCAAACCGTAGACACGGGCAATACCGTCACCAATGGACAAGACACGGCCAGTCTCCTGGAGGTCGACCTCAGAGGAGGCACCGAGGATGCGCTGTTCGAGGATGGAGGAGACTTCAGAGGTGTTGGGCTTGGCCGAAGCATAGGTGCGGGTGGCAGCAGCAGCAACTGCACCAAGGTTGAGACGGGCCTGGAGAATATCAATAAAGTACGTCAGTTTCACGCGTCCTTGGGAGACAATAACCACAGAAACAGAAAAAATAAAACGCGAGTGTACGTATCGAAAGTATGCGTGCCAAGCAGTGAGAAGAGAAAGGAGTAGATGCGCAAGCTGTGCTTTTGTGTTTTTTCTCCTTCGTCACCGAGCATTGACCAATTTGAACATGGTCATCTGCGTGATTGGCACGACATGTTGTTCGTACTGTCCACTGCGTCCAACGAAAGGTGCTAATAATAAACAAGGTAGGAGGAAGACTTACAGCGGGAGCGAGGCTGCAAACCGCCAAAGGACGAGCGACACGAGCGACGTTTCTGAGCATGACGATCGGTTGTGTGTGTGAGAGAGGGAAACAAACCCGAACCAAAAATTTTCGCTTTGGCACCAGGGGTGGCCGCTATAGTAACGTCATTAGTCGGATTTTTAAATTTTTTTGTTTTCGTAGCCATGGCCCCCAAGGCTACTTTGCCTTTGGATGAGTTTCTTTTGTTCTCTCAGTATAAGCGCGACTAGATATATTATCTATTCTTGAGGATTATTTTTACTGCAATGTCATATATGTATTATTCTTTTCTCATTGATCAAAGCTTTATCGCTGCTAAGGCAATGTTCGATGTTTTGATGAGAAATAAGCTTTCATTAAAGCGAACTTGAACGAAATATGCACGCAGTTAGAAGATGAAAATGACTTCTGGTTCACATTGCTTTTCACACATTTAAAATGCGTGCTACATGTTGAATTGTTTTGTCGATTCATAAAATAAGAATGTGTAAAAACCGGATACATAAATACATGAATCTTTGAATACCCATGGCAACAGCCTCTATAAAGCAACTGGACAAAAAGATATCTTCTACTAGCAGACAAGAACCTTGGACCCAGCAAGCTGCAGCTTTTTGACATTGGACTGCGAAGCCTCCGCGTTTTTCGAAAGTGGAGATTGAACAAAAAAGTGTTTCGCGTTAAATCGCGTCTTTTTCGCGTTACCAATTATGACCATAGATTTTGACAAGGTACATCCGCGGCCGGCCCACGCCAATGGCTTCACTGTAGTCGCCTACAAAAAAGACGGAAAGCAAGTCTTCACTTTAAACACCAGAAGTTCGAAACCTACTTACAATTCCTTTGAAGGGGTCTCATCACGGCAGGTGCCGACGCGATCGTCCGGGTGTTTGACACTGCCAAATCGCAACGCGACAAATCAAGTGAGAATGTTTTTGAACATGCGGAAGGAGTCTTGTCCATAGCTGTTCATGTGCGTACGAACTGTTGCCCTGAATACTGCTGAGACAGGTCAACTAAAAAAGCAACGGATTTTGGAATAGAACGATACGTTTGCTACAGCCGGTGAAGACGGTGCTGTTTCCGTATTTCGATGCAGCAACAATCAGTTTGAGAAGTATTTGGTCCGAAGTTTGGTACCTGTTCGATGTCTGGCATACAGCGCAAATGGTGCGAAGATTGCCGTAGCAGCAGAGTAAGTGGTCCATCTTTTGATTGTACTTTGCGCAGATCTGACAAACATATTTACGTTGTTAGCGAGGAGACTATTCGCATTGTACTAGTTCGAGACATTAAAAACATTGTTCAGCTTGTTGGACATACAAATCAGTGAAATGCGTGGCATTCGATCCTGTGGGCGATTACCTTGTAAGCCTTTTTCTTTATCGACTTTGAATGACTACTAGTTACTGAAATATCGCATTGTTAGGTGTCGTCTGGTTGCGAAGGTGATGTGCGTATTTGGGATACACAACCAGTCTCTGGAGCACCACAATGTGTAAAGACGTTGAGTGGGGTTATCCGAAGCACGTTAGCAGACTCGCATCTTTTGGGAACTGTCGCCTGGAAACCAGATGGCAGTTGCATTGCTTTCCCTGGTGTGAACAATGGTATGTGAGCCAAAAGAATTGCTTCAGCTGAAGAAAGAGAACTTATCGAGGTTTTAATAGATATCTGTATTTATCAACGACACCTGTGGACAAAGAGCTTTTCTCTGGAGAATGGGCACACGGATGTAAGTGTGCAATATTGAAAAGCAAACATTAGACAACGTTGCTGATCTACCTCCATATTTTGTTACAGGACGTTGTTACTTTTGCCTGGTCACCCAATGGAAGATATCTATGCTCGGCCGGTGCTGACAAACAGCTCATTATTTGGGATGTGAAATCCAGAAAAGTACTACTGAAATACACAAATACGGATGAAGTTAGCGGCATTTCATGGCATCCTACAGAAAATCAGCTAGCGTTTGTGGATCGACAAGGTCAGCTATTTGTCTGGGACGATCCCATCGACTTGTCTGTGCCTGGTTCACAGCATCCTGCGAGCACCATCAACGACGTCAACAGCGAACTTGATCGACTGTTAGCTGGCGATATTGATATGGATCCAGCACCTCAGCAGCCGCAACAACGAAGCAAGGATAAACCTCGCCGCCCAGCACCTAAGCCGGCTATTTTGGATGAAGCCGAGGACGATGAGACTCAACAAGGCGAAGAAGAGGAAGAAGAAGGAGAAGATCTCGAAGATCCAGACGTTGATATGTTTTCAGAAAGAGATGACTTTGTGATCGATGATGACGGTGCTGGATACGCTGAAGCGTTCATGACCGAAGAAGATACTGCAGATGCAGGTGCACAGCGGGGCTACTATGGACGTGCGAGCGCTAGAGGTAGAAGAGGGAGAATCAGAATGCGTCAAGTGAGATGGCGACTTAAGTGATAATGAATATTTGTAGGACCACAATATAAGATCACGCCTCATCCACGCATTCAACCTGGAGCAACACAATTCCGGCGTATGGATATATCAGACTCATCTAAACCACGAGAAGGAGAACGCAGATACATGGCTTTCAGCATGTTTGGCATCGTCTACACAATATTCCAGGATACCCACTCTGTCGTGAACGTTGAATTTCACGATCAGTCAGCGCACAGAAACTTCCACTTTACTGACTATAATAACTACACCCTTGCGGCAATCGGCGAAAACGGAGTTGTGTTTGGTGTCGAGGGTGGTGCAGCAAAGCCAACCGAGGAAGAGGATAAGGAGCCATCAACTGCATCCATCATTCACTACCGTCCTTTGAGTAACTGGGCAGATAGCTCAGAGTGGACTATCAGACTACCCGAAGGCGAAGACGTTTTAAGTAAGGCTCGAAATATCCCATGAAAGTAGAATGGCACTCTCTTATACGAAAGATAATATTTAGGTGTGGCTATTAACAATGGGCATGTCATTGCTGCCACATCAGCTGGCTACATTCGTATCTTTACAATTAGTGGTATACAAACGCATCTATTCAAATTGGAAAACATTGTTGCTATCGCAGGCGGTGGCAACTTGGCCATGTTCATATACTCTGTCGGAACCAGCTTCAATGGTATGTGAATGATCAGCTTGTCTCTGTGAGGAAACTGTTATTAAAAGCAACAAATAGATGAATACAACCTGGAATTTATGATAATGGACACAGACACTCGAGATATTCTACAAAAAGACAAGTTACCTCTACAAAAGGGTACACAATTGACATGGATCGGCTTTTCTGACTCGATGGTAAGTTGAATAGGTAATTGGGCCGTATCGCGCAATATTCACCAGGGAACGTTCTTGTTATTTTCCAGCAAGCTGCAATGTGTGACTCGAACAACGTGCTGAGTGTGCTTTATCAACAACGGAAAATGAACCAATCGACCTGGGTACCTATATTTGACGGCAGAATTGTTGCATCTCAAAAGAACCGCAAAGAACGATACTGGCCGATTGGTTTGTTGAGAGACAGACTCATGTGTCTTGTACTAAAGGTTTGTGTATTTTTCCAACGCGGTATATATTTGATGTAAGAGAACTAACAAATTGCATCATTTATTCCTTGCAGAAATCCAACGGAGAACCATATTTTCCTCGTCCGCCTGTAAGCGATATAGAGCTGCAGATGCCTACATTAAATACAGAGAGCGAGGTTGGACGTTTGGAAGAAGCACATTTACGAGAACTCGTCGTTAGCACTCATGAGCGCGACGAGGCAGCCGCATCAGGACTGGAGGATGAGCTTTACGCGGAACTCAGAAAAGCTGAGATTGATATGGACAAGACATTGCTGCAGCTTATCCGAATTGCATGCAGAGCAGACAAACATCAGCGTGCACTTGACCTCACATACGCTTTACACATGACAAAATCTGTGGATGGTGCCATCAAGATCGCGTCCCATCATGGACTAGCATCCCTTGCGGAAAAGATGATGCAAGTCAAAGAGGTAAACCTTTAACCATATCGCTTAAATTGTCGCCGTTCAATCGGTCTAATATTTTCTCTTTCCAGGATAAGCTAATGGCAGAGTCCAGAGCTACGAAACGTAGAGCAGACGGAGAGGTTGATGATCTTTTAGCATCTAGTAAACGACTACGGCTTTAGTGGCAGAAACATGTACATATAGCGATTCGCGTCTAAAAAAATGTACAATGCAAGAAAAGAAGCAAATGCAGTAATCGAAACATTAGAAAATATCATGTGCATTTTGTATGTAGGTGGCAAAGATACGTGTCAAAAATCAGTTTGGAACGAGCTTTTCTTAATATCCAGATTGTGGTTTTCAGTTATGATAGCTGATAGGGCATTTGAGGTAACAACTCATGATTGATAGTTTTGGTACGCTGTTGTGACCTTCTGAACAAGGCACGGATATGTCGGCCGCCTGAAAGAAAATAAGCGATGTTGTCCCAGACTATTAAAACTGCTAGGGATTTACTGTCAATTGGCAATAGCAGAGACATGTAAATATTACAACAAGATATAAATGAATGGCCCTTAACATTATTCAGACGCGTTAGAGATCATTGATACTGGCGTGGCGCTGATAGGAAGATACCCTCAACTTGTGCGTGCATTCTGATGCATGCATCGGATCTGCAGAGCATTGACCGGGAACAGCCACCCTCACCGTTTTCCCGCAAATGGAGCTGGCGCTAGACGCTTCGTTTTGTAGTTGGTTGAGTTCAGAAGAACGCTTTATAGTTGCTGAGTTGCCCTCAAGTGAAACATATTCAAAGAAATACAGATTTCCAAATGCAGGACATTGCTGTACTCTAAGACTTCCGTTTATACATCATAGCATGCAGTAAGCTACCGAATTCTGGATACTGGATATCACCGACAGCTTTGGTGAAATGTTTTTCATGCCTTGGCATCAAAATACGAAAGGAATAACGTTTCCCCGGTACAAATCCATGACCTGCTTGGATGATTGCAGAGAGGACATTTATTGTTTCGGAGAACATGGAACGCATCGGCAGTAACCGAGCTAATGTTTTTCCAGATGTCGGGGACGATCCCGATATAAAGAACAGGCTTCTTTTTTTCATACTTGGAGTTCCTTTTTTGCTTTTTTTTGCGTTCTCCCCTCCTATGTTATCGCGGATCAATGATACATTCTTCCGTGGCAAAAAAGAGCTCTGGAAGAAGATCATAAAATGCGCGCTTGCGTATGAGATCACGTTTATTCTGATCTTGGTACCACCGGTCATGCAGATCCTTAGCTACGGCGTTCCCTACCTATTCGTGCTTCCAGTTATCTTCTTCAACGCGAGCGGCACCGCTGGATACCAGATCGAAGAAATCATCCTCAACATCGTCGTTCTGGTTCCATCTGCTATATTTTGCGGTCTGATCGTCTACTTCTGCACGTTATATAACAAAGCATTGGAAGCGGGTGCGCCACTGTACAGCAATGGAGTTGCCATCATTGCATCATTCTCCTACTTTGTTTGTGTATTCACGATGGCATACACTCGTGTAAAATACCCACGACTATTTTTCGCATCACTGCATGGTCTAATGTTACCATTCTTTGCGCTGACACGTAATATATACAGCACGTCTTTCAGCGTCCTCAGCATAGCAGGTATCGTGTACCCTGTTCTCATGGGTGCTGTCGTATCGCTTTTGGTGAACCTGTGCTTGTGGCCTGAAACTGCATCGAAAGGATTGGAGTAAGTCTCAAATTAGATAATGTTTAATATGCAACGAGCCTTGATACCCATGGCAACTTCCATACCTATTACAGGATATCTCTAGGAAAGAGCCTGACAGCATTGCACCAAGTGCTCAACTATCTACGAGACGAGATGCACGGGGAACCTTTGACGAACGATGTGTCTGTTTCCAGGGAATTGCAGCGACTCAACGACGCCTTGCAAGCATCCATTGATGAGATGCGTAAAGCACAAAAAGAGGCCAAATACGAAATTGTGGTCTCGCGATACTCGCCGCTCTGGTACAAGCCTGTTGTGCGTTCCATCGACAAGCTCGCAAAGCACATGCTCGGCATTTCGTTGGCTGTTGAACGTGTGAACCGAATCATGATTGAGAGCAAGATATCATCACAACTCGCTCACTCAGGATCGTCTTCGGCATACCAACTGCATACCCACTGGCTTCGACACCGACACATGGATGCAGATCACAAACTCCTCGATTCCCCACCTTCGTCTATCCACAGAGCCGAGTACAAACACTTGTCGAGACTACAAAGCTCCTTGGAACCAACCATGCAGCGCTTCATGAGGGCATGCACGGTCTGCCTGGAAAGAGTAGAAAAAGATTTGGCAAGAGGCAAAGCTATTCCAAAGTTGCCAGGCGATGAAAGCACTTCATCTGAACAACAACAGCTACAACAAGGGACGGCGGATGCTTCCTTAGCATCGGAGCAGACTATCGCATCTGGACCAGCGGACAAACAAGCAGCAGCGGCTACTGACACTATCGAGGACAACCACGACTCTGGACCAACTGCAGACGATCTCGCAAGCGCACTGGAACAATTCTGGTTGGATGCAGAGACGATTCTCTCCAGGGAATATCGCGACAAGTTTGCAAGTCCCATGGAAGAGCACTATTTGATGTACACAATCAACTATGCACTCACAGCTTTCGGCAAAGAACTTTTGGTACTTGACCAGCAAGTCCAGGAACTTTTGGGACGAAGACCATCAAACAGCTGGCCACGCATCTTCTTTCCCCGCGTCCCTCTTCACAAGTGGTTGAGCCATGATAGCAAAAATGATACTGGCACTCGCTTGACTGATGAACAATTTGTGCTCGATCAACAGCAGGAATTGGAACGACAAGCAACGCGGCAATCAGAAATGCACGCGGAGGCGAGTGCCGGATACACCAAGGAAGACAGCTCGTCAATTATCAGTCAACCGATTCCTCTCCATAATGTTCCTGGTCAACATTATTGGAACAACTGGTTGTTTCGCCTTAATAAGTGGTTGCGTTATGGTCCTACACGATACGCGATTAAGTTCACGGTCGTCATGGAGTTGTTGGCTTTGATGGCCTGGTTACCATTTCCTGGTGTGAATGATCTCTATGTGGTAAGTACATATGAAATATATCGTCAATGGTTTGGAACATTAATTTTCTAATATGTAACCTTACAATTTAGCGTAACCATGGACAATGGGCAATGCTGCACTCTGTGGTGGTTTCAAACTTTACAGTTGGTGCGACTGCACAGCAATGTTTTTTCCGTATTATCTCGACCATCATCGGTGCTGTACTAGGCTACGTCGTGCTAATTGCTGGCAATCGCAACGAGAATCCATACGTAATTGCGGTCTTGATCCTTGTTTTCCAAGTGATTCTGTGGTATATCTACCTCGGTACAAAGTATCCACGTATCGGTTTCATTTCGCTCTTGACTATGGCTATCATTACATCCACCGGCTACGCAGACACGTACGACGAGCGCCTGATCGATCCTACTTGGAAACGCACGCTGACTGCGATTATTGCCATTTTCGTCACTATAGTAGTCGACCAGCTCTTCTGGCCAGTGTGGGCCCGCAAGACTATGCGCAAAACACTCGCCAATCTGTTGCTAGAGACAGGCATCCAGTACTCCAAGGTTGCCTCTCTGGTTTGCCAAGAAGATATGACTTCATCTCGATACGTCGCTACGGCTCGCGATGTTGAAAAGGCAAACAAGGATCTCAGAAGACAACTTCGCACGACCACTCAAATGCTGGGTCTCGTTGCTACCGAGCCCAGATTGACCAAGGGACCATTCCCGGCTCAGACGTACCGAAACATCCTGGACCTCGAAAAGAAGATTTTGTATTGGATCCAGCATCTCTACGAAGTACAAAAGTTTATCCCATCAAATGTACGTCGCGAAATTACGGTGCCCGTCAGCCTATACCGCAAGGACTTGGCTGCCGCAGTCCATCTCTATTTATTCACTTTGGCCGGCTCACTGCGTACAAAATCGTCGTTGCCTGCTGTTCTACCCTCTGCAGAAGTTGCAAGACAAGCACTTCAACATCAGCAAGGTCTTACATGGAAAGATAGTTATCAACAAGTATGCGCCCAAGGCGATAACAAGAGCCCAAACATGGAGCCATTGGTCTATTGGCATACGTATGCGGCAGGATCCGTAGAAATCATCATACTCCAAGAAGCTATGGGTCAGCTCGTGGTCAATCTCATGGGCCAACATGTATTTTTAGCAGCCACTGAAGACTGGATCAACGCGTGATGCATTATTTTCAATTTTATACTGTAATAGACTTTATACCGCATCTCAAAAAGGTCCAAATATCAGCATGCCCTTGTACAATAAATGCTCAATCAATATTCCTTGATGTATTATACAATGAGCAAGGCGCCTATTGTCACTGGATAAGAAACGTTTACCATCTGGATAGCTGTCTATAAGGAGAATGCAAGGCCTATTTGATAATGACATCTTCTTGAGTGCAAACCAAGGAATTATTATAAATTGCTTTCCCGGGATTTATCCATCGTCTTGAGCTAATTTTTATTTAATGTTGAGAGATGTGCTCACTCGGCTTTGAAAATATGATATCTGGCTATGATGCCGATCATAATGATTTACAATCATTGTGAATGGTGCTAACAGGTGTTTCTAACTCAGAAAGTACATAATTTCTGCACGTGATGCCTGAGGATTCGCTCGAGTAACCCC
>KK100068.1:87762-98356 GCA_000611695.1 Rhizomucor miehei CAU432
AATCTTCCAATTCAGCAAGAAAAATGGCGTATGGGAGTAAAATGACATTTAAAAAAAGATCTTGCTATGTATAGCTTTTCATTCCTATCTATTTCGACTTCTCTTCCGCGCCAGGGCTGTTTCCGTTGGATTGTATTGAGAGCTGTAAACATATTCCTGTTTTTGCTCTTCTTCCTCTTCACCTAGCAACCGTTTTGCTCGAGATCGTTCAGCCATTTCTCGTTGGAGTCGTTGTCGTCTGAGCTCTTCAATAGATTTTGATGATGATGATAAAGAGGAGGACTTGCTCTTTTTCTAAATAAATTGTAAGGATCAAAAAGCTGCTCTCAATTGAAACATGTCCTAGCACACTGACCTTTGAATTTTTACTTTCTCTTTCAGTCTCGTATCGCCATTCTTTCTTTAATCGTTCGCGATCAACCAGTTCTTTTCGAATATCCTGCAATGGATCTTCATTGTATTCTATTGCTTTGCGTTTGTATCTGCAAAAAGTTAAATCAGATCTGAGCTACAGCTTTTAACCTTTTCGCTCAGCATACTCACTTGCGCTTATCTTTATCGGCATCTTTTGATTTGAAGCGGCTTCCTTTACTTTCCTCTCCAAAGCGATCATACTCTGCTTTGCTGTACCATGGCGTTTCATCTAAGGAGATCGAAAATTCCTTGTTATACATAATGCACATATGGGTGCATTGAAAGGTCAATCCATACCTTTAATGCCTTTGTCGAGGTACATCGTGATCTGCCGTTCCCTTTTCTCATCTTTAGCTTTTTGCTCAGCCAGATATTCCTCATTTTGGGTATCCGTATTCTACAAAGTCAATACGCAACGTAAATTTCTGATATGGTGTTTTAGATCATGCTTCCTTTAGTGTACCTTTTCTATATCTTCAAATAGGTTGACATGCTTTGGTGCTTCAGGTTGCACAAGATCGCCGCCTACTCCTTCTAACTGAAGTCTCGAACGTGATCTCTCTCTCAACAGATTTAACCGTGCTTCACTCTCCTGTTTCAATAGCAGAGTTAGAAACAAACAAGATCTCTAGCTTTTCTTTGCTTACCGCCTGGGCAGCTCTTTTGGCTTTTGCCTCCTCTTCTTCTCGAGCCTTGGCTTCATCCCGCCTGACTTTTTCAATATTCTTCTTGTTGTAGACATGCCAACTAAATCCGATGTTAGCATTTATAACATGGACAGAATGTCAAAGACGTGAACCTTTTGTGCGGGAGGATGTTCATGGTGAGACAAACGCAAACCCCAGTGGCGGCATTTTCGGACTGGCCCCTTCCTCTTATTTGTGCATACAAAGAATCGAGTGGCAAAAAGGTTTATATCTTTCGTTATGACAGTTACAAACTATACTAATAATATAAGTACTACTATTAATAATGTTTATGGTCATGTTTAAAGTGAATATGTATTGTGTATTGTCAACAATATATGCATTTTACAAGATGAAACCTTGGACCATGCGCAACGTACATCTGCTTTTTTTTTGCTCTCGGGAAGGTTTCCATAAACGAGTTAAATAGCGCCATTGGCTCAAGGCGAGCATCTCCTGAAAGATATAACGACTTTCGACTCTCTTCTTCTACGCCTTCGTTTCCTTGCTTTTTTACTTCTGTTCTGAGAGTTTAAATGCTTCACACCTTCCAGGCCACAGACTTTGCAGCGTCTGGAGGTGCTCACCAGCGATCGCACTCTATGCCGCTGCAAATGACGACCAAGTCAAGCGCGATCAGGAGAAAAGACAAAAAATTGTATGTAAAGTTTTCTTTCTACCTCTGCAGTGCACTGTTTGTTGTCTGGCTCCTGATGATGTTATTACAAAAGGCACAAATCTAACCCCTTAACCGATCCATTTACCTTTGCGTAAGTTTTCTCACCAGCAAAAAGAGAAAAAAAATTACGATTAGACTTTCTTTTATGTTTGTACAGGTCTGCTGCTTCAACTGTTGTCGCCGATCGCAGACGAGAACATACAGTGTCGTCGCAAAACGACAATGGTATTGACATGGAGGCAAATGGTCTCTTTGGTGCTACTCAGCACCATCAGCAAGTTTTTTGTTTAAACAGCCAGTGCACTCCAGCAGGATGTACTACAGCGTAAGTAATGCAATCCTCGAGTTGCGTATCTCATATGCAGAGTGACGGTGCATTAACACTTGACTTTGCTTAGTTGCGACTTTGATATCGTATGCAGAATGGAGCGCGGATTTTTCCTTGTTGACGGGAAATGGACCTGCTATCGACGCAACTATTTTCAGCTTTCATGTTCGCTACTCCTGAAAAATCTTGCAGCACCCACAGACTTTTATGTTACCAAAGCGAATGGAAGCACATGTCAAGTTGGAGGATTTTATTTCCGCTTAAAGGCACGACTGCACAATCGAGCTGACCAACCTATCAAGCTCATTCAATTGACACCCAAACGAGACAAGGGGCCGCAGCTAGAAACTCCTCTCCTGGCAGTCCAACCTATTTCTGGACCAGCTTGGATGAATTCAATGCTGACTGCGTCAAGTGACGCAGTACTTGGCAGATCTGCAACCTTTGATCGTATCCAATTCAAGCAAGCTACCGCAAATAATGGCAAAAAGCGTGCTTCCCAACAATACTACATGCTTGTTGTCGAGCTGCTAGGCCATTTAGGAGCTGACGAATACATTACACTCGCCACTTGTGAGAGCGAGCCTCTTGTCGTGCGAGGCAGAAGTCCTGGGCACTATGCAGGACACGATAATAGCAAGAATATACTCACGACGACGAGTACATCCCAGCACATGATCAGTAACGAAGATCAACCGTGGCCGCCCCCGATACTCCTACCTTTCAATACAGAGGATGCGCCGCCACGTGCTCGCTCTGTCAGCGTCAATGATGGCTACTTTTGGCTACAGCGCCAAGAGTGGCAGTATCCCTATGCAAGCTCCTCTCCAAAGTCAACACCTGGACTCCTCTGGTCACCGCATGATCGTGAAGACTCTATAGCAACTGCTTTTGTTGCATCTGCGACAGGCACTACTTCAGTTGCTTCTCTGCGGGACAATGACCAAAGCAAATCGTATTTCTGGTCCACACCTTGGACTGGAAATACCTTCTCTAGTACAGCTCCTTGCTCATACAACGACTCGTCGTCGATTCTCACTACAGGTGTAGCACAACAATATTCTACTTTTGCGGGAATTGCCAATTCTACATCAACTATTACTACTACTAGTACAGCCCATGCTGACTTTTCCAGGGATTCGTCGTAGCTGTAAAGACGATGTACTTCAAGCTACTGCATAGCAGATCTATGTTACACTGATTATGATGTATTGATTTTATTGTTTTATTTTGTCATTAAATTGTATTGAAAGTTATTGTACCTATTTGCGACACTGGGTATGCTCCAACGGCGAAGTAGGGAATTACAAATAAAGTCAATTAGTGTATTTGGCCGAGCGTTACTAACTAATTTTACCTTGCAATGGTTTATCACGTCGAGGAAACGAAGGGGACATTTTGAAAGATCGATTTATTCATCAACAACGATGCCAAACCCTAGAGCACTTAAACCACATCATGCTCATATATGAAGATAAGGAATAAAAGATTAAATGCTGTTATTTAGTAGAGCCCGAATAGCTCTCATAGGACATCGTTGATAATGGAACATTACAACTTGATCGCTATATCCCACGATACTGAGCGTTAGTTGATGAAAGCATCTCTAGTCTTCATAGGCATACACCATTAGACGAAGCTCTTATTTGTAGCTGTACACAGCAGCTAGTACTTAATCTATTTGAAAATGCAACATATTTTCATCCATTGCAACTTTCAAAAGTAAAAACAAATAGGTACAATGCTGGAAATAATCTCCATAGTAACCAAATTTTTCAGAGGAGCATCGATGGTGCTTGCAGAGGCAAAGGATGGTATGGTCTCACCGCGGCCATTTCACTTTGCACTAGGGGAGTAGGGGAGGGAAGGAGGGGGTATTTTTAACTCCAAACTACCTACGACTCTGTCGCAGCTGCTGCGGCTTGCAAAATCGTGACCGGTCAACGTCATTTTTAAAGATTTGTGCAGGAGCAAACGTCTCCTTCTTTTTCCTTTCCAAGACCAAGTAAAGCAATATGCCCAAGAATAAAGGAAAGGTACGAGAAACTGTACAGCCAAGTGGGTCGAATCACCAGGATGCTCATTCCAGCGCAATTAGGGTGGTAAAAACCGACGACGAGGAAAAAACGAGAATGAAGGCGTCAAGCGTGAATTGATCTTCAAAGAAGAAGGCCAAGGTAATAGTTTCTGCTAATCCATTGTCAAGATCTTAGTTTTGACCCGGTGTTGCTTTAGAATATGCTCAAGTGACAAAGATGTTGGGTAATGGTCGTTTAGAAGCACAATGCTTTGATGGTGTAAAACGTCTTGCCCACATTCGTGGTAAACTTCGAAAGAAGGTAAGAAACATGTGATAATAATGACAGAGAGATTCGAGGGCATGGAAGACTAAATACTGTGAAAGGTCTGGATCAACCAAGGCGATATTATCTTACTGTCACTACGAGAATACCAAGATGAAAAGGCGGATGTTTTGCTTAAATACAACCCGGATGAAGCACGAAGCTTAAAACAAGCCGGCGAGTTACCAGACACCACCAAGATCAACGAAGTTGAGACCTTCGGTGGTGAGGAAGATGATGAAGTTGAATTCGAGTTTGACATCGATGAGGTTCGTACTGAAATTAAGCCAATTGCTGTTCTGGATGGTCAGTTGCTAACCAATCCTTTTGTGTAGATTTAAAACTTTTTTGGATTCATATCTTTCTTGAAGCAAAAAACATCAGAAAAAAAAGCAAAACTCCAATAAAAACACGGCCATAGACCGAGAAGTTTGGTGTTCACATCAAATCAATTCATTCTGAATGACGAGTTTCTTTCTAAGGGTTTTCACATATATACATGTAATGGTCGAGGAGTTTTACAATTTTACATCTTTAGGTTTCTCTGTACCCATTCCTTGCTCTGCATCTGCACCAAACGGGACAAGGCTCTCTGGAAAGCAAAGACTTCTTCCTGGCCCGAAAATAGCGGTGAAGTAACATCAGTAATCTTGAGATCATCCATCATCATTCGCATTTCATCGTCTATTTGGTTAGAGTCTTCGTTTGCGTTAAAGATGTGCATAAAATCATCCTCGGCGCTGGCAATCAGGGTTGTATGAGATTCGTAGAGCGCATCAATGAGGGTGATGAAGCGTCGGGCCATCGCACGGTGTTTCATGGTCATCTTTGGTATATCAGTCAGAATTACAGTGTGGAATCGCTTTACGATTTCGAGATAGTCTGCAGCACTGAGAGGTTTGTCGCAAACGTCTGAAAACTTGACTCTTGCTACTCCATCTACTTGCAGCGGAATCGTCAAGGATCGTTCTAAGAAGTCTATAGTCATTGGTGTCATTGGTTTTCCGCCCGTCAATTGCCGAGTAATTTGATCAACGCTCTGTCGTGTACTGTCGTTCAAGGGGTAAAAGTAGACCTGAGTCATATCTCGCTCCATCTTGCGGTAATCTGTACCCGAATCTAGGCTAAGAACGTGACAACGCTCCATAAGTAAATCGATGCAAGGTATGAAGGATGCACGTTGGATGCCATTCTTGTAAAGCTCAGTAGGATGTCGATTCGAGGTAGTAACCAGTACAACACCTCGATCAAAGAGTTCGGTGAAAAGTTTGCGCAAGATCATGGCATCTGCGATATCTGTCACTTGGAATTCGTCAAAACACAATATGTATGCATCCCGTACGAGATCATCAGCAATGGGTCCGAGCGGATTGGGAATGCCGGGTCGCTTCGTTTTGATCTGGTGAATACGTGCGTGGACATCTAGCATGAATGCATGGAAATGAACACGACGTTTCCGTTGGATGGGTAGAGTATCGAAGAATAGATCCATCACCATGGTTTTGCCTGTACCCACATCACCGTGGACATAGATGGACTTTGGTGCATTAACTTTTGGCTTTGAGGCCTCTGCGCTGCTGCCAAACCATTTTGATAATTTCTTTTCTTCTCGTGAGTATTCCGAATCACATGAAATTAAGCGAGATAAAAAGCTTACAGATCCAAAGGTGCTTTGCGATGTCTCGGTTGCCGTTGGTACTGGAGGCGAATAATCTTTGAGCTCTTGCCACAGCCGATCAAGTTCCTCGATAATCGCTCGCTGGTGAGGGTCGGCCCTGACAGCGCCACTGCTGGCTAACTCGTCGTACCTGGCGATCGGTGAGACTAGAAAGACAACGTCAATAGATTATTTCCGAATCTCGTCTTTAGGCTACTCTTCAGTACCTAGTTTCTGAGAATCAGATCGAGAAGCAGTATGTGCTTCCTCAGTCTCAAGGACCTGTTGGGTTGCTACTGTCGACTGAGCTCGTTTACCAGCGGACACAACTGCAACACCCCGGCAAGGCACTCGAGAACAACTTAAGCTTGTTGAAGTAATGCTGCCGTGGCTGGCACCTTATAAACGGGTCTAGTGACCAGTCGACGATGGGCAACTCTTCGAGCAGTAGCTGCTGTGCTTCGTAACATGAGACAGAGGAGAAAGGAGTTGTTTCCTTGGAAAACCCGGCGGCAGTTGTTTTAGCCGGGAGTACTGAAAATCAACATAAAAAATTGGAGAATAAACCATGTGAGTCAAATTCTGTTCGATAACATTAAATATGTTCTTGATTGCTTTACATGAAGCGCGAAGCAACCATGGACCGTTGCTAGTAAGTAACATTGCCACGATACCTGAGGGAAGCATCTTCCTTGCTTGCCTCCATTGCCAAACAGCGTTCGTTTTCGAGTTAAATGTGCGCAGTACAAGTTATAATATATGAAGTCATCGATGAATTAATTATATTCTCTTTATCCGTACATTTTTCGTCAATGGCAGAACCGCAGAGAAATATGTATGCTCAGTCATCAGAAATATTCATAATACACCTCGTGCAAGAATAGATGATCAACTGTTACCAAATTAAATTTGGACACTCCAACAGTTTTTCATCCATGATGATTATGTGCGCTTTGTGCATTTCAAAAGCGAGGCCTTCTGACAACTCCATTTAGAATTTCATTTGTGTGGAGCACTTTTGCCCTATGGACTGGAGCATATTTGATTTCACATAATCCAATTACGAGTGAAAGGTATATATCGTCACATAGTTCTATCGTTTGCACCAGTCTTTCCACATTTATCTTTGTCCTGACTTGCTCCCAGAAAAACCGTTGTTTTATTATTGGTAAGCAAAGAGTTCATATTCTCTCTTACGTGGGAAGAAAAGAAAGCGAACTTTGCTTGGAAATCATGTAGCTACAACAAGGACTGCAGTTTCCTGGAAGATACACTTAAAAGACGCGATTTTTGGTGGGAAATTTAAATGGGAGTGCGGAAGTGTGTTTACGTTCCGCGGAAAAACGAATGTCATGTAGCAATAGGGATGGTGGACGGACCACAAATTCATTACAGTTCAGAACGTTCAAGCAACCAGTTCTTGTTGATTCGATACCGTTAATGACAGCTTGATGATCGACATGGACGAAATGTGTAATCAGCGCCAGTTGTCCTCACGGTGACGGCTCTGCTAATGAACGGGAGGGAAGGGTGAGAGGTGGCGGTGGCGGTGGCTGATAGTGGCGGTAATACAGTTATGCTGAAGCTAAAATGTGGGTATGTGTGTGTTGTTTCCTGTATGAACAAAATGGGGGGGGTGTTCGATCCCGCCAGAGTGAGACCACAATGGTGGCCCATCTAGAGAATCTCAAAGACCGCTTCTGTGCGGCGAGCGGCCGAGACAGGCAGCTCCCTGAGGACCTGAGAGCACGTATTTGCCTCGTCATCGTAATTGTTTTCATTGTAAAGGCGTTGCTTTTGCGTATAAAAATACCATCTCTTGATTCTATCGTATAGTTTTCTATTGACTTTTGTGGCAAAGTTAGGCGCGGCAAAAAATGGTTGTTTATTGGTTGCACGTATACAAACATTGTTAAGCCTGCAGGCTTTCAGTATTCTTCCATAGTAGCCGTTGGTTGGCTACTGTGGATAGAATGGTGGACGGATGCAGTTAATGCAGTGACAGCTTTCGTCACCTAGACCATTAGCTACCAAACTCTTTCGTTGTTGTAACATAGTTACAAAATGTATTACTTAGCGACCACTTTCCGTCCAGGTTCCGGTGCCACAGAGATTCATCACTGTCCAATGTCACCGAGATTTCTGTACAGTACCAGCGGGCAGACCCGCTAGAGATTGTATATTCTATCAGGTAATGTTGTAAGAGCGCATCCATTTTGACAATGTTGCTCAAATATCATCCTATATGAGCATCGAGATGCAACCGTGCTAAGCTGGATTATTGGCGACACTACATACAAAAATGGTCCACAGATAATTTGGATTTCATTTATGCCTTCTCGATTTTTGTTCTTGCATCGATTCTTCAGTGCTTCTCTACGCAGTCGTCCAAGTACTCTACAAGTTTCGCAAAGACAGATCGATAATTCAGCGTCACGGAAAAATAGTATAGTCCGCTGTGTTGCCAAAGAATAATGGCAAAATTCTATTCAAAGTCACTGAACAGATATTAACATGTTTGTAATGCTGACTATCATTTTGAACACAGCAAGTCATCTTTCATGACAGCACGTAGGCTCTGAAGAAGACGCCAACCAACCAAAGTCTTCAGGTGAGCGACGCTAACGACTACAAAGTCGAAGGTGACAAGTTCATTTTACAGTGACTGTGTGTGAAACTGTTACCAAAGAATGACAAGAGTGCTTTTAGAAACACCATTCCGAAACAACGGTCGAGACAAATTTCTCCCACTCTTTTGCTTTCTGTATTGCTGTGACCCAGAACAAAAATTAAAAAAAAAAAAAAAAAAACTAGAAGTGAATTTCCGTGCTCTCGTACGCTACAGAGATCTTATTGACATGTTTAGGTTTCATGGAGTTCGATACAAATATTTAATAACATGGTAAATTTTATGGATAAAAGACTATAAGCTAAGCAAAGGAGATGACAATGTTCTTTCCATCGAGTCGAAATCGGTTGTATTTGCGTCGAAAAATTATGGCAGCCTCAACGTTCTTGAAAGATGTTGTGGCCTTGTTTTCGCTTCTGTTCATTTCCAGGTTGACAATGCCTCCTCTGACGTTTTTACCGAGGTTCATCAGATCCCTTTCAGAGATGTTCTCAGAGACGTTTTTAATGATAAGTGTGCTTGATTTTCCGGTTGAGTTGATAGGAATAGGATGTTCTGTAGCGTTTGCACGTTTGGCTGGCTGTCCAGCTTCGGAAGATCGGGAAGTGTGTGGATTTTCGATAGTATTCGCGCGTTTGGCTGGTCCTCCGGAAAAGTTGGGAGTGTGTAATGGTGAATGGCTTTCTAGTGTCGCCGCTGATCGCTTAACCCCTCGACCTGGGGTGTTATGTGTGTTACGAGACATTGTGGGTGAGCTAAGCGCTGAGCCTTTGTTCAGACTTGAGGAGACGTTAGATGACCACGCTCTTGAGGGCAGGGATGCGGGCTGTCTGTTAACAATTTGGGTATCTTGTGTCGTTTTAAGTTCCTTGTTGGCAGCAGCAGCAGCAGCTGCTGCTGCTGCTGCAGCTAAGCCTTTGATGGTGATTCCTTGGTAGGGTGCTGTTGCACTCGTAGACGAAATGCTGAGGATAGATGCCATCGTATTGTTTGGTCTTTTGGCATCCCGTACTTCAGTCGACTCATTTCGAGAGCTTCGCTTTTGACCAGCCACGGTAGTTGTCTGTGACAAACAAATTAGCAATATGCTCTATAGACATAAAGCTATAATTCCGCCGCCTACCTTTGCGTTCTTTCCATCAGCGGCATTAACCTTGGCGTTTGCAGCTCGATGCCGGCGTGTACTTTCCCTGGCTGCTTCACGCACGCGCTGCACTTCCAGCGGTAGAACGAGCTCCTGCTGCTGATCAGCGTGTTGCATAGTTGGTGCGTGCGCAGGTGCATCGGGATCGGGGATGCGCAGTGTATCTTCAGGAATGGGCTCGCTAAAATAGAAAGGAAAACCGGAAGATAACTAACCACGCCTATGACAGCCAAGTGTAAACTCTTGCGCGTGCTTGATCCCGGTATACCAAAGCTTGATCTCTTGGTTTGAAAAGAGGGTAAACCCTTTCCAGGAGGCATGGTAGACTCAAAAAAGCTACCAAGCAACAGGCACCAAAAGGGAGCTTTGTAGAAAGCCGCCAAGATGAGTTAAGACCAAGGAGAAAGCAGCACCATATAGACTTTACACTTGAAGAGAGAAAGTAAGGATCTTGGAAACGTACTTGGTGCCCGGGCTGATTGCGCCGCTCTCAGAAGACTCGTCTGTCAAATATCCGAGTGCGCCCTCAACGTCAAAGTCTTCAAATGTAAGGTCATATTTCGAGAGTGCGACCTCGGAAGAATCAGGTTCTTCACGGTCCACTTGGTCGTCAGTCTTGCCAAGATCTTGACTGGCAGGCTTGTCAACTTTCGGCGCAGTGGTAGCCTCCTCTTGCATAGCCTCACTGTCTTCAACCTGGGCCTCTGCAGTCTTG